>JAOWCC010000936.1:33882680-34189690 GCA_030867875.1 Actinernus sp. WN-2022 | reverse complement strand
AATTTGCTTGTTTTTAAAATCTAATTGTTCTATCAGTTGCCACAGGCTGTCATAAAAACCCGGCATAAAAGGCACTGTACCGAACTCAAACAGACAGTATAGAAACAGCACTGATATGAGGGTTACACGTTTGAATTAATCGGGTTGAAAATAGATGTAACTAAAAAGGCGGCTAAAGAAAATCAAAACTGAACGGTTCTAGTTCTGCCGACTGCTCGTACTTTCGTGGTGTAGTAGTATTGAGCCTGCGAAAGACAACCGACTTCTTTGCAATTTGCGAGGCCAGGAAACCCAACATTCTATTTTCTTCTTTTATTCCGACAATACAGTTGCCTGCGAGCGAAAAGAAGTCAACCGTCTTTCTCAGGCTACTAGTATAGGTGTCAATTCGTAGCCTGGAGGCTGTGGAAGAGAACTGAGATGGGGATCCGGAGATCTTCTATATAAAGATACCAGAATCAGGGGTGGATCCAGGGTAGTTTATGTGATTTCCGTAAACTACTCAACTTTTTTCAAACCTCTAAATTTTAGGTAGTTTATTACTAGGAGGGGTGGGGTGGGTGGGGTAAACTACTCAGAGTAAACTACTCAGTCCAAACCCTGGATCCACCCCTGAGAATTGGAGTAGAGTACTGAAGTAACCAGAATCTGGTATCACCTCTGATTATACAACGTCGAAATGACAGCTTGTGCCTGTTTTGCGTAGTCCTTTATTAATTTGATAGACTTTTCTTGCCACACAGCCATTACCCTGGTCGCTTAAGAGAGGTGGTCGCTTAAGAGAGGTGGTCTCACAGAGAGGTTCCGGGGCACTGTACATATATGAAATAAGACCACCGAATGGAACTGTGCTGATATATATATATATATAGTAGGCAGCGTTTATCATCTCGTTTATCGGCTCTTTCTTCGTGTAGACTTCTAGCAGGGGGAACGTACTGTAGTTAGATCGTATTTATCATATACCGTTTCTGGCTCTCCTGAGGTCGAGAATAGCGTTTCTGGAGAATTTTACGGTGGTGAAAGTGACAGTTTGCGCCGTGTAATTCACCCGCAAATGTCCATATCACCACATGTTCTATCACGACTTTATTTCTACCACAAACAAATAGTCCATGCAGGGATTAACTTCCCACGCCGACAGCTAGAAACGTTTTGAAGGTTGTGGTACCATGTCATTGGGTAACTTAAAACCCCCTCAAACTATAGTCTCACGATGATAAACTGGCCGGGAAACCTTCAAAAATATTGATATTTGCCAAGACAGGACTGATACACACTTCAATACTATGGCTATGCTGAATAAACGGTGTACCTGCCGTACGGGCCACTGGTAAATTTGATGTTGGGCCAGTTTATAATTGATATGGGTTGCCATTCGGTGGTCTTATTTCATTTTGATTGACAACGCAGGAATTTGTCTTTTCCCTAGACATAGCCGAATGATCCGTTTGACTACAAACATTAAGCTCGCACCACGCTGGACTACACGAAAAGTACTGATACTCTTTTGTACGAGATGCTGCGATGCTGAAGCGTATATCCATGCATGTATAATATATCGTTGAATATCCGACAGAAGCTGTCACTTTTATCACCCTCGGCTGAAAATTTTCAGAAACGTTCTCCTTGGGAGAGACGGTCGACGTTCAATATCTGTGTGGATTTCAGTAGTAAATCGAATTGGCACTTTTTGACAGCTTCGTTCTGTTGTTCCTAAAAGAACTTTATAACTGTTTCCTCGTGCTGCATCGCTATTTAATCACTAAGCACTCGATCAGTTATCTGCATGCCTTTTGGGTAGTTCACCGACGATGAGTACACGCGAGAGTAATTCAGTTACTTTGTAGGCTATTTTCTCTTCTTAGGCGAGCCGGCCTGTACCGCACGAAACGAACACCCTAACCTTTAGAACGTGCAGTACAAAAACAATAGAACTACAGTATAATAGGCGGTGCAATCAAAATACAGGTCTTGAGGGGTACTATGTTACTCTGAATCTTAGGCAAACTCTCCCAAATAGGCTTTAAGGTTACCATATACCTTCGCGGGTGTCCACTTAAAAAGAAAATACTCACATTTTACGCTTATTATGACTGATTCAACTGACTGCGCTATGTCAATCAGATAATGGCAGCCTTCAAAAGTGTACGTGGGTTTGCTGATCTTTTACTTTTCTCACATAAAAGCATCCTTTAAGTTTGACTTTGTAACATTTACGAGTGACGCTTCATCATCATCATTTATTAAGTCAGTAAAGCCACGAGGCATCACACTAACTATAAAATAATACTAATATATATATATATATAAATATATATATAACTAAGCTATTTACAATCCTTATAGGAAATACTAAATTTAAAATGTCATCGAGCTTTTTACAATCATATAAAAAATGGGATAAAATATCTCTAAATGAATAAGTAAATAAATGAGAAATGAATAAATAATAAAATCTTAAATTAAATAATAAGTATCCTTAGTGAATATTAAAGTTCAATGAGCCGGTTCATACTTGAATTTATCTAGGGATGAAATTGTAGCGGAGATATCTGTTTCCTGCACATGACAGAATCGAAAATGTTAAGCGTCCCAGAGGTTGTTTTGTTATCAGTGTGTTGGTTGACTAGTCCTGTACCAAACCCGAAATGATCCCGAACCTGAAATGATCCCCGAACCCGAAATGATCCCCGAAACTGTTCAAGCCGTACCTGAAATGATCCCCAACCCGAAATGATCCCCAATCAGTACCCGAAATGATCCCGTAGTAAAACTGGGAATGGACTTAAGGATTTTGGACAATTTTTTTGCTAAACTTCTTGCTAAAAGAAATTAAGCTCAAAAGTAAGAATGTTTACTGCAGACAACAAACAACCCTTGTCAATCAAACCACGTGACGTCATCGATCACGTGACCGTAGCGAAAATCGCCCATATCTCACTGGAGATAAACAGCAAAACAGCCAGAACAAGTCACACAACGTCGAACCGTCCGAGTCTTTAGAGTGAAATTTGCTAATACATGTTATCATATAAAGCCATCGCTAAGCGGGTCATTAGTTAATGAATTGATTTGCTAAACTTCTTGCTAAAAGAAATAAAGCTCAAAAGTAAGAATGTTTACTAGTGTTTTCTAATAGGACAAACCAACACTAGCAGACAACAAACAACCCTTGTCAATCAAACCACGTAACGTCATCGATCACGTGACCGTAGCGAAAATCGCCCCTATCTCACTGGGAATAAACAGCACACCAGCCATACCAACTCACGATAGTTGCTAGCCATTTTTGTACTGCCTTCTTTGCTTTTCTTTTGCCGAATTCCTAATCGTTCGACTGGTTTGCCTGGAACTGTAACCAGCAGCAGAAAGCGACAATCATGACTAAGAACACCACTTTCCTATCGATGGAATTGTTATCACGTAAGCACATTTGATGATCAGACCTGAAATTTCTTCCCAGCGGTCATGTAAAGTTACAAATCGCAAAATAGAGACACGAAGTTTTTTTGTGCTCAGTCTACAGGCAGTGTAAGAGAAATGTATTATGACCTTTTTCTTCTGGCCAATGAGCGTGCGTTTACCGTAAAAGAATGCACCGTAAAAGAATGAGCTCTGCATTTGTGTACACCTTTGACCGCTCGCAAGGACATATGGTGCTTGAAAAACTTTACTACCTGTTTTTGTGCATGCATGCAGCTAGCGCTAGAATAAGAATATCAAAAATATCGTGAAAGCATTTAACGATATTAAAAAAGATAATAACAGGACAATTGTCACAAGCACTTCAGTGCTATCACTTTCACAAAAAGGTCAACAGTGCCAAGCATTCCAAGCATTCCTCATCTTGTATGTCATCGTCATCTCCTCTTATGATCACCGGCAAAAAGCATAAAAATACGCAGAAGAAAGCAATCGAATAACACGTGCTGCCACCCATGGCGAAATAGTTTTCCCATGGAATTCGAAGCTCCCAGCTACAAATATCCGGCAGGATAGCAACGTGTCAATCATGAATAGGTAAACGCACGCTCATTGGCCAGAAGAGATATGGGCGATTTTCGCTACGGTCACGTGATCGATGACGTCACGTGGTTTGATTGACAAGGGTTGTTTGTTGTCTGCAGTAAACATTCTTACTTTTGAGCTTAATTTCTTTTAGCAAGAAGTTTAGCAAAAAAATTGTCCAAAATCCTTAAGTCCATTCCCAGTTTTACTACGGGATCATTTCGGGTACTGATTGGGGATCATTTCGGGTTGGGGATCATTTCAGGTACGGCTTGAACAGTTTCGGGGATCATTTCGGGTTCGGGGATCATTTCAGGTTCGGGATCATTTCGGGTTTGGTACAGTCCCTACGGGTGAATATATGCTTGATAAGTTAGATAGAGCCTCTCGAAAAGAGAAGACAGATAATTCATAACATTATCGATATAGACAGCAAATCGTATCTAAAATTCTCTAACGAGTCACGCACAAGAGGCAGCCATAAACTCAAACTCCAAATACAACAAAGCACAAAGGACATTTTAAAGTACTCTTTTTTCCCTAGGACCGCAAGCATGTTTATTTCTCCCGAGAGAGACGTCGACGATAACGGCCGTCCAGTGACGTCAAAGTGGATTAAAATTTAAAATAATGTAAAGAGTTCGTTGGGTCAATCAAACAGATTATGCCAAAATTAAGGTCCTACTTTAATAGCTGCATAGTAGAATCTGCCTTTTGATCGAGGGTTCCACGTCGAGCGTCCCTTTTCCCCTCAATCCCCCCCCCCCCTTAATATTACAAGCGCAATAAAAATTACTAGAAATGTATTTTCTCATTAATCACATCATTCACATCAAGAGAACTTTAGAGTCTGTAGTTTATCAAACACTGCTTTGACAGCTTAAATGTTTGTAAGTTGTATACGGTTTCAATTTTCAAGTTGCGGTATGAAGCTTTTCTTTTCCCTTTTAATAACAGTGGCACTAAAAGATGCACAGTGACGGAGTTTGATTTCGCAATGTCGTTCACAGAGTGACGACTTAAACACGAAGCCGCACGTAATGCGTATATAGGGAACATCGTAAAAATAACCTCTATTGTGCCCTGGCTAAGGAGAAATGGGACAATGTTTTAGCGGCTAAAGATATTGATCAGGCAGTAGAGCGATTGGAATTGACTATTCTAAAGCACATGGACACCTGTATGCCCCACAGGAGTGTCTCAATGTCGTCACGCGATCCGGCATGGATGAGTCCTCTTGTTAAATCCATGCTGCGAGATAAGTCAAGAATATCTAACCTTCACACAGATCGGCTCCGCGATATTAATAAAAGGATCCCAGACGTTATTAGTGAGAACAGAAGACACTGCCTTTCTGCAACGGGTAGCCGGGAGTGGTGGAAAAGGGTTGATAACATCTCTCAGCGAAGACGTTTCTCCTACAGTATCTCATTAGATAACGGGTTCCTTAAAGAACTAAATGACTATTTTGGTAATCTCTGCACTGACACGAATTATACACAGCCTACACTCATGTCGATTGGTAATGAGGAGATTCCTGAAATTACAGAGAGACATGCAGGTGTGGAATTCTCTTAGAAGAATCAAGAGGTTGATCTGCCTCGAGAGAGTAATGATTACCGTGGAATTAATGTAACAGCAGTTATTGCAAGAACCTTCGAAAAGATGGTATACAGTACTCATGCCAAGGATATAGTAGAAGAGAATCTAAGCTCCACGCAGTTCGCATACAGAGAGGGTGGCAGCTGTACCGACGCGCTGTTATCCATTCAACATAAAGTGTATAGTTATCTCGATAATCCTGATTGCAAGGCAGTCCGCCTCTTCGCCATGGACTTTAGTAAGGCCTTTGACTCTGTCAATCATGATCTATTTTCAAATAAACTTAAACAACTACCTCTAAATCCATACATCATAAATTGGTTTCTTAGCTTTCTTAGTGATAGGCAGCAAAGGGTTGTATATAACAACTTTTTAGGTGAGTGGATAGATGTAAATAAGGGTACTACCCAGGGTAGTGTTAGTGGCCCACATCTTTTTAACATTTTTCTTAATGATTTAGAAATTAGCCTAGGCACCGAAACAGCCCTGTACAAATATGCTGATGATTCTAATATTATAGTACCAGTCTGGGAAAATGGTGATAGCTCTAGATACCTAGTGAGCTAATTCCTAGATTGGTCCAGCCGTAATTCCATGGCTAGTAATCCCAGCAAATGTAAAGAGCTGACGTTTCGCAAGAAAGGATGTACAGAAGAATTTCTCACAGTAGCTAGCATACCACAATGCAAAGAACTCACTTTACTGGGAGTTACTTTCCAGGACGACTGTAGATTCACCTCACACGTGCATAGCAAGCTAATTAAGGCCAATAAATGTCTATTTATTCTTAGATCTTTACGTAAAGAGGGTTACAATTAGTCAGAGGTAGATCACCTA
Organism: Actinernus sp. WN-2022; assembly: GCA_030867875.1. NCBI lineage: Eukaryota > Metazoa > Cnidaria > Anthozoa > Actiniaria > Actinernidae > Actinernus > Actinernus sp. WN-2022. Next base: position 34,183,240 of record JAOWCC010000936.1, on the reverse strand, counting down.
TTCTCCAGTATAGTTTTACCTAATATAACTTACGGATTGCCAGTGTATGGTGCGTCTAGTGCGGAGCTCACTACAATTCAAGGCTTTCTAGATCGCTGCTTTAAGCGTAGATACGTATCAAAACCAAGTAAGATAAAGGAATTGCTAGAGAAGCAGGATAGAAGGAATTTTATGAAAGTAGCTAATTTAGATATGCATCCTCTCAATAATTTAATGCCTAAACAAAAAGCCACTCAATATAAACTACGATCCAAATCAAGCCTACGGCCCAAAGTGAATACAAACCGTTTTAAGAACTCTTATATAAATCGATTGATTTTTAACTATAACATATATATAAATGTAGTTATGATATCAAATCATGTTTGCCGCGTAGCACTAGTAAGTGTAAAGAATGTGATGTGAACTGGTAAGCTGTAGTGCTAAGTGTGCACGCCCTACGAGGGAAAGAGAAAAAATCTCTGACCCAAGTGGGACTCGAACCCAACGACCTCCAGGTTACATGTCTGGCGCTCTACCAACTGAGCTATCAAGTCAGATGAGAGCAATCGTGGGTATTGGTGCGTTTTATGGGGTCACGGCGATTATATATGTATATGTAGTTATGATATCAAATCATGTTTGCTGCGTAGCACTAGTAAGTGTAAAGAATGTGATGTGAACTGGTAAGCTGTAGTGCTAAGTGTGCACGCCCTACGATCGATTATATACATATATAATCGCCGTGACCCCATAAAACGCACCAATACCCACGATTGCTCTCATCTGACTTGATAGCTCAGTTGGTAGAGCGCCAGACATGTAACCTGGAGGTCGTTGGGTTCGAGTCCCACTTGGGTCAGAGATTTTTTCTCTTTCCCTCGTAGGGCGTGCACACTTAGCACTACAGCTTACCAGTTCACATCACATTCTATAACATATATAGCTTTATAACTTTATGTCTTATAATTATTCAGTCTTAGCTTTTTATATGTATATATTTCAATTTTAACTGTAACGTAAGATATGTATTTTTATCTTATGATTGAAATAAAGACCTTTATTATTATTATTATTATAATATAAAAGGGAAGGTTCCTCCCCCTTTTTCTATGGCGCGTATTTTGTGTCAAAATTCAAACATGCAATTCAAACAGTCAATTCGAACATTCAAATATGCAGTTCGAACATTCAAACTTTCAATTCGTTCATTCAAACATGCAATTCGAACATTCAATCATTCAATTCGAACATTCAAACATGCAATTCGAACATTCAAACTTTCAATTCGTTCATTCAAACATGAAATTCGAACATTCAATCATTCAATTCGATGGCGCGTACTTCGTGTCAAAATTCAAACATTCAATTAATTCGAACATTCGATCATTCGATCATTCAATTCGAACATTCAAACTTTCAATTCGTTCATTCAAACATCAAATTCGAACATTCAATCATTCATTTCGCCGATGGCGTGTACTTCGTGTCAAAATTCAAACATTCAATTCGAACATTCAATTCGAACATTCAATACTGACAATACGATGGCACGTACTTTGTGTCAAAATTCAATCCTTGGATTCAAACATTCAATCCTTGGATTCAAACATTCAATCCTTGGATTCAAACATTCAATCTTTCAATCTCGACATTCGATCTCGACATTCGATCTCGACATTCGATCTCGACATTCGACCTTCATTCGAACACGCGACGCCCGGCTTCAATTCCCCGGATGTACAAGTCATGTGATGGAAAAGGCGGGAAATCAACAACACCGAACTTTTCTACATACAGCTGGGCGGGCTTGGAATTGACAAAGACATGTGTGAAACTATATCTATACGGAAAACTCTAAAAAGCCTCAGGCTTAGCTAAAATCAGAAGAAACATGTATCCCTTACTTTGTAGAGCTCTACTAAAAATCAAATGTTTGATTGTGATTATATATGTCTTCATCAAGCTAGAAAATTATAGGACATTCAATATTTTCTATCGTTTATCAAGCGGTCTCTAGCAAAACGATCCCTTCACCGGCCAAATACCAGACATACTTCTTTCAAGATGAGCTGTCAGCCGGCTCGGAATCACGTTTATTGTCCCACGTAAGTATATTTACAACTATGAGGATTATCAAAACCAAATTAACGACTTTAAAACGCGCAAAGCTGTTACTAAATTAAGATTATCGGCACACACATTTCCAATTGAATATGGTCGGTACAGCAACATCCCAAGAGAACAAAGACTATGCAACATCTGTGGTGCTAATGAAGTTGGAGATGAATTCCACTACCTATTTCAATGTAGTAATCCTAAATTGGCCCAAGCTAGATCTCTATTTTCGAATAATATATTTCTTGATCCTACTAGTCTTTATTATTATATCGTCTCCATGAATGATAGAAATACATTAAAGACATGTTGTAATTACATCAGACAAAAGTTATATGAAGAAATTAGTAGTAAGGTAATATAACCTAATATATCTACATCTACATATATATGTTTTTTTTCTTTTTTCATTCTCTAGTTAGTTTTTTTTTTTAGTAACATTGTTGTAATCATTGTTGTATACTTATGCCTCAACCAAGAGATAAGGTGAATAAACATATTATTATTATATTTCATGTATTTCCTATATATTTTACAAAGAGAGGATCTTGATAAAATCTGTGAACGCTTGTCTGGTAATCTGATTTGTCGCCGGTTGTGCTCTCTTGGTACATGGTAGGAAGGGCATGTTGCATGTAAACCGTGGACTTTGCGTTAGCCTTAGGAAATCAGACGCATCAATTGAAAGTGGACGGGAGATTAGTCGTCTGATTTCCTCAGGCTAACTTTACGTGCGTGTGATACGCCGATGACAGGTTCAGTATTCTTGTTGAGGAACACAAATACGGAATGTCTGTACAACTTTATACGGATAGCATTGACATTATATTACATATATGGAGGGGCAAACTGATAAAATCTAGCCGGTAAACGGTGGTTATTCTTGATACATATGTCGCTTTGGCATTACTTTCTGTTGTGTAGAATAGGTTTTTGTGGATCAAGGTGCATCGATTATGTATGGGCCCGCGGGGTTAGTGTGCCACTGCACTACTAGGTGAGATACTCTCTTTGTTTTATTGGAAATCTTCAGTGTCCTGTACGTAGTTTGTTAATTACGTATACTGATTGATCCGCAGTGACAATAATTAGTGTAGACGTGAATGCATCAACTGAGAAATAACACAGATTCATTCACGGAACTAGAGCAGATATCGTTACTTGCACGATAACAGTACATTAATCGGTAGTTATGGGTTTGGACAGGGCATTATTATTTATGTCATTTATCGTCTAAGTTTCCAGTTCGAGTCGGTAAATTATTATTTATAGTGCCATGCATGTGTGACCGGCTAGATCTCATGCCGGTCTCATTTATTTTATTGGAATATCATGAAGGTAGATAGTGGAAATATACTTATTCGGCTTTAGTGTCTACAATTTGTACATGTAGTGATGTCGAATATAGCCCGAACCGGTGAATGTAAAAATGACTTTGTGTAATGGCATGTATGGCATACACGACTTTCATAATGGCCGCCTCCAGCTGCCTCCGAATTTGCATAATTTGGAAGATAAATATGTAGGGGAAAACCAATGCTACTACATGAAATATCACATTAAAACTAGTAATTGTTTTGAGTTTTAGAGGAATGTGGAAAATTGCTGTTGAGCTATGAGCATTTGTAATGCAGAAAAATATGAAAGCGAGGCTATTAAGGCCTCCGTCGTTTTTCTCATACAAATCTCTCTAATTTCAACCGGCTGTAACTTCATTGCTTCATAAGCTACAGCACTCGACTTTCACAAGGTCACTAATGTCGACATGCTCTTTCACATGGCAATGTTCATATTTTCTATACATGTGGATAAACTACCGAAACGGGAAATCACATATGCAAATTAGGAGGCCAATTTTTTCGCGCTATTTTTAAGGTTATCGCAGTTTGCGATATCGCGGGCTCAGTTAACAGAAGAAAACATGGAAGTGTGCAAAACAACTTTAACTTGATAATATCAGTATCTACTGTTCTGAAAGTGACAGTATATCGCATGACTATACATGACTATATGGCTAACTAGTCTATGGGTGGTAAATTATATGTTTAAATTGTGTTTTTTTAATAAATAACTCTTTAAAAAGTTATCAAAGTGATATTTCATAACTGTATGCAGGTAGACTAGCAATCGGCTGTGCCAAAAGACGCTTTAATTTTTACACATGTCGTTGGGGTAGGATCTTCATAAAAAGAAATAAAAGTTATTTTTTTACTATATACCAAAGTTAAACATGTAAATGTACAGGCATACGATGAAGTGGGTGTAAAAGATAATACATAAAAATATGGCCAGAACTTTTCTTAGCCCTGTGATATCACGAACTGCAGTAATCTAGAAAATGGCGAAAAAAGTTCTGAATGTCGCATATCATTCCACATAGTCATTCCTTCTACTGTATTCACCGATCCCGGACAATATGTTGTACAAAATAGATGTTATATATTTTGATCCGACGATGGGCTAAACGTTCGAAACATAAGCTGCTACTCGCTTACCACGGCGGATTAGCAGCATACATATTTTTAAAAAATCATATTCTTTCTTCTCTTTTTGTCATGCATATAGTTACAAAGATATACGCAATGGCCTTCAAACTGCCAAAACTGAAAAAGCCTAAACATTTCGCTCAAACATCATCCGTGAACGAAGTAAGCGGCCTTCAAGTTCCCTGCTTTGACTATTATGATGTTGTCAACAAAGTGGAAATTGGGCGCGGTAACTTCGCCCGTGTATTTGTGGCAGAATATAGAAACCAAAAAAAATTGGTGATGAAAGAAATGCACAACTTGGAAGAGGAATCGAAAAACATTTTCATAAAGGAAGCTAAATTGTTGCACTCTCTCCACCATGAACATATTGTCAAGTTCCAAGCTGTTTCCATATGTCCTCAGGCCCTGCTGATGGAGTACGTATATTTCGATTTCAAGCCGTTTTATCGCGACGTTAAGGTCAGTTCTGTGAAGAATTTCCTCCGCGAGATATGTGAAGAGGGTTGTGATGCCTTTGCCCCAGTAATACCAAAGATAGCCCTTGATGTGACGCAAGGTCTTTCATTTTTACATGATCACGACATCACACACAGAGATCTAAAGCCTGCGAACATCCTCATTTCAAATCAGCACTACTGTGACGCAGAAGATAGCACAGTTATTGAGGATATGTACATGGTCCAAGAAACCAGTCATTTGTAAGATAACAGATTTTGGTGAAAGCCGCTGATTCAAACCCAACGTCAAGGAAAAATCTCAGCAACAATTGTCGAAATGTTTTTCTGTATGCCAACAATGTTTACCTACTGTCAAAACGAATCGAATTATGAGTCCGCGTTTTCAGAGTCCGCGTTTTCTGAGGCCCCATTTTCAGAGTCTACGTTTTCCGAGTCCGCGTTATCCGAGTCCGCGTTATCTGAGTCCGCGTATTCTGAGTCCGCGTTTTCTGAGTCCGCGTTTTCTGAGTCCGCGTTATCTGAGTCTGGTCCAGTCCATATTAGTTTGAGTCCAGTCCGCGGTTTACATGCCAGTAGGAAGATTGTGTAATACAAAATGTATTTATCATGGGTTACGTAACCCCGCCATCGGGGTGTACGTATTGTTTTAGTAACAATACATCATTAGTGGACTACTATATAGTCGGATATGCGAAATGTACAGTCATTCGAGTCCTACGTCCACCGCTTCGCCTTCCAAATTAAATACCCAATGAGCATTAGGTTATATAATTTCATAAATCCGTATATGGTTCTAGTTCGAAACGAAGTTATGGTTTCAGTTACTAGATGATTTTTGTAGCAGTTTTATTCTTTAATATACTAGATAATACTGTTATTATAGCAAGGCAGCGTTTACTGAGTTTATTTGAATTTGCCAAGTGTTACTTATTTTAACGCTGTATTACTGTTATTTACATAGAAGTAACCAGTTTATTGGTTTAAACCGGTATAAGTTGTGTATTTACTTGATATTCATATTTCACTAAACACTGTTTATTGTCAACTATTGCATGTTCATGAGTATGGTGCATGAGCTCCAATTGCTCTAGATTATCACCATGTATATTGAGTGTAATTTATGATACAGTCAACTCTCTCCTGCGACCACTTCCCGTAAGCGACCACCTCCCATAAGCGACCACTTTACCAAAGAACCGTTTTTTCTCAGTCAAATTCTGGGTAGTATACCGTCGTGTACGGTTGAGATCCGTGGGGAATCACACGTCGCGCGCTCGGAGGGTTGTCGTACCGCTATTATAGTATATATTATACTAGAATAGAATATTTTATGAACATGCTAATGAAGTTGATATATATCTGGTAAAAAAACGACTGCAATCAGCGAATTCTCTCGTGGTCTAATCATTGCATTGATTCTTAACCGGCCCGAGTTCGAATCCCGGTTCAGGCGGTATTTTTTTTTTATACTGAGGATAACGTATAATCGTTCTAAAATTTCTAAAGTGTCGATTCGGATGTTCGTATAAAATTTCTGAGTCTCAAATTATTCATAGCGAACGTGGGTAACAATGGGAATTTTATGACGCAGTTGGTTGAACGGTACAAGAAAAACTCTCTCGTAAGCGACCAACGCAAAGAGTGGTTGTCTTTTATTACACGATAAACGTTTAATGGGCTTTTATCGCACGGCGGCCATGTTGAGTCCCAGGAGAATAAAAACCTTTGTTTTCGTCCGGTAAACTTGTTCTGAAACCAACCAGTGCGAGGCTACCGGGGCCAAAACTATTATTTTATCCAAGATGGCCGAACTGCGATGACAGCCCATGTTCGGTTGAGCGGGGAGCGAATTAGAACATAATATGTCTGGGTATAGATAGATAGATAATTTTATTAGCACCTTGTACAGCAAATGGTATATTGGATTGTTGCTAATAACCTTGCATTATGTATTACAAGCACTCGTGATAACTGAAACAGTATAGGACCGCTTATATAGGCCTTTAGGCAAGCTAGAGCTACAGTAGTTAGCGCTCTCAAATTTACATTGTTAGTTTGGGATATTTCTAGATCTTAATTGCATGCTATCGTAAACAAACTTTGCTGTTAAGTGAGCTACTTCCATATGCGGGTTTATGATTAGTTTAAATAATTAATCATTGGACATATGACTTGTGATGAATTTCTTTGCGCTAAACGTTTCAAGGGTGCGGAAGAAATCCTTTCTTATTGTATCATATGTTTCACATTTAATAATAAGTGGAATTCGTTTTCTATATCTTTATGGCAGGTGGGGCATATTCTCTCTCCTGGTTTGGTGTATGGTCTAGTGTATTTACCTCTTTCGATTTGTAAACAATGATTACTTATTCTAAGTCTGGTTAGAGCCATCCTATGCTTGATATTGGAGATAACCACGAGGTACTTTTCTAATTCATAAAGTTTTAAACGATCTATATGTCCTAAGTTTGTTGCGATGCAAAGGATTTTTCCTTTGATCATTAAATATGTCGTTTAACCAGTGCTGGTATTCAATATCTTGTAGTCTCAGTTTGATTCGCGATAAGAATGTTTGGTAGTCGTATCCGCCTTGTTGGTCGAGCCAAGTATTACCAAAACCAAGTCTATAAATTCTACTCCTTATTTCTTCTCCCCAGTACATAGGTTTCGGAGAGTGAAGACATTATAAATAGACAAGTTTTGAGAGTGTAGAATCATCCTTATCTACCAATTTTGTCCAGTATTTAATACTTCTAAATGTAGATTCTAGTTCAGCCCTGCATCCATTGTTAGCAGATGTTTTGCAGGTACCAAGCAACATCTTACATAATTTTATATGTACATACTCTAGTGGATCATTCTGGTTTAAACGGTCTTTGTCATCAGCTCTCCAGATTTCACTCCCATAGAGTAAAATCGGTTTAATTAGCGCATTACTGAAATAGTTTTATGGATAGTTTTATATTTGACCTGAAATGAACACCGGTTTATTTCCTTAGTTTAAAAAGTGCCTTTAACGCAACTTTTTTTAGCTCCTGTTTGGCTAAACTAAAGTTTCCGAACGTGCTTAAAGTGAGACCAAGATATTTATACATTTTAGTATTGTCTAATTTATCGTCTTTAAAATAAAAGCTGTAGTTATTCATTCTTTTTCCGTTATTATAGAATATCATTACTTTAGTTTTTGCAATATTAACTTCTAGTTCATTGTTATAACAGTATTCTTCAAGAGACTTTAGATGGGCTTGCAAACCATTGGAGGTTTTTGACAACAGAACTAGGTCGTCTGCGTATAGAAGGCACTTTATATTTGTACTGCCCATTGCAACACAGTCCCCAGCTTGTGATTGATTAAGTTTGCCTGGGAGATCACTAATGAATAAATTAAATAGCGTTGGGCTAAGCATGCAGCCTTGTTTGACACCAATGTAACATCTAAATTCCTTCACTGTGGATAAATCATTTGAGTACATAGCACGAATAATATCATAAAATTTGCCACTGATTCCCGCTTGCTTTATCTTGAAGAACAATTTTCCCCTAGATATGCTATCAAAAGCTTTTTTGAAATCAACGAAACAGGAGAACAGCATATAATTTTTCTTTTTGGGTTTGCTTTTTACGTATTTATCTATAAGGGATTTTAGGACAAAAATACTATCCACTGTGGAGTGGTGTTTTCTAAAACCACCCTGTTCCTTTTTTAAGATGCCATTATCAATTAAATACTCATTTAACCTATGATTAAGAATTGATGTAAATAGTTTACCAAGGGCTGAGAGTAAGGTGATGCCCCTATAATTATTCACATCCGCACGGTCTTCCTTTTTATGAATGGGGATTACGGAATCCTAAATTCCATTCTTTTGGGAAATCACCTCAAGCTAGGATAATATTAAATAGCTCTCTTAATAACGTAGTTAAACTGTCTTTACCATGTTTTAAAATTTCATTGAGAATGTTCTCATGACCGGGTGATTTGTTGTTCTTTAGTCTTTTATGGCGTCGCTAATCTCCTTAATTGTTATGTCATAATCTAATGGCCCTTGCCTTGTGTAGCAATTAGGAATAGGGTTTACGTCCGCAGCATTTTGTTTTTTAAAGTGACTGTGGAATTCTTCTATTTCCACAGGGCAACACTGTTTTTCTTTTTTTTTATACCTATGTTGAAAATACTATTTAATTTCCCCCACAGTTTCTTTGGGCTTTTGAAATCCAGTTCTTTTAGACTCGTATTGGTTGCGTGGGCTTTCTTTTTTTTTACATAATTTTTTGAAACGCTTCTTTTTTATAAATAAGTTCCTCCTTATATCATCATCATCTGAATTATTACAAATTCGTTGCCCAAGTGATTTTAGATTCTCCTTTTCTGTACTACATTCCTCATCAAACCGGCATGACTTTGGATTTCCCGGTCTATTTATCACATCTTGATATTTCATTCCCGCTTTTTCGCTAATTTCGATCAGGACTTTCGTGAATTTACTTGTGATAGAACTTGCTGATTTCGGTTCGTTAACGTCGAATTCATCGATAATGCTTTCGAGTTTGGATTTATACTCTTCCGAGTTAAGGATTAAAGGTATTTTGTCTTTTGCGCTCTCGTTGAATATCAGACAGGGGTGCGTTTGGTTCTTGCTTTGTTGTGAAAGCAACTGTTTCGGTGTGTTTATCTTAAGACCGTATGATATTTGACAATGATCAGATATAATTGGTTGGAGAGCGTTAACTGTAAGTAAGCATGTGAGAACTGCTAATTACGTCATCGACTAATCTACTAACATGTATTGAAAACAGGTTTTCTTGCCAGTGGAATCACCTATTGTTCTGCCATTAAGTATTCTTATCTTGTCATTGTTATTTTTGTCTTGAGAGTATCTCTTGTGTGGAATGTCACAATCATAATCATCTGGTAAATCTAGATATTTACTATCATCTAGTAAAATATATTCATTTAACTCTCCTGTTCGCGCATTAAAATCTCCTTGTAGGATTATGTCACCCTTGGTTGAAAATTTGGTTAGATCCTCGTCAAGATCTGATATGTAATCATCACTGTTCGCTTTGGACTGAAATATACAGTTCCGATGAAAATATCCCTCGCTATATGGAAGTAGCTCTTATTCAGCTTACACCATAGTATGTTATTATTTTTAGATTGTACGTAAGAAACGCCCTCTTTGATTCTGTTGTTAATGTATAGGGTTATCCCCCCAGTGTCTATTTCCAGTTTTACTGCGAATTTTTGAAAAGTGCTTAAATGATTCAATGCTAAGATCATTTGATAAACATCAAGAAATTCGCAGAAATTGAAGTTTCTATCAAATTGTTAACTTTTGAGTGCTTGATTTATGCTGTAAACCTGTAATTTGGTCAAAAGTTGCTCAAAAGTTACTCAGAAAGGCAAAAGTTGCTCGAGTGTTACTAGAACTGAAAAAAGTTGCTCCAAACGCCAAAAGTTGCTCAAAAGTTGCCGAGCACAATCGGGACATGCCTAAAATATGATCTGATAAGAAATCTTGACTTTACGGAAATATCTGTGCAAACTAATAGAAACGTACGAGATATTTAAGATTTTAGGCTTAGATTTAGCATCATCAGATCTATTTATTGGTATTAATTATTATAATTCCAGTTATTGTTATATACTAGGATTATATAATATAAGTATTAGTATCTTAGTTTTACAAATTACCTATTTTAGCTCGTTAATGAATTACATTTTTTTTGTATTTTATTACTCATATAACAATTACATGATTTGAAAAACTATACATTTTTTTCCAGTTTACATTTTTTTTTACAATTTAACAGACAAAAATAAATATAAACAGAAGAAAACAAAATACGAGTAGGAATCCATGTAATAAATAGTTATTATTAATATAAAAAAAAATTCAGATACAATGTATATCATTTGTTTAAGGTGGCAGCTACGGTTCCTTTTTTGAGGCAGTAAGAGGTCCCCATTTTTTGAAGTGAATTTCAAGAGTATTTGTTTTTTTCGCGATGAAACGTTCAGTTTCATAGTTCATTTTAGTTTTAAGTAGAAAAGCCTTAATCGACAATGGTGATTTTTTTCAGTTTGCTACGGTATTACCCTCTTTAAACAAAGACGTTATAATGTAATATTTTGCGATTAGGATTAAAGTGATTAACTAAAATATAATTTTCTTTTAAATCAATAATTCCAAAAAGAATATCCTTGACATCAAAATATGTTTTTGTTATGTGATGTTTCTCGAGCCAACTATACAATCTGTTCCAAACAAATCTAACTGTTTCACAATAAACAAGAAGATGTGCTATGCTTTCATTTTGATTATTACAGAAAAAACACAACGGGGAGGCAGTTTTCCCAATTTTAAACAGGAGCTCGTTCGTATAAAGTATTTGATTTAAAATCTTATATTGAAACTCACGTAATTTAGTATCAAGGGTAGATTTGAACGGCAGTGAATGAATAGTTTTCCAATCCAACGTAATATTTTCAGTGTTATAGGTTCGTTCGTATTTGTCCATGGCTGTTGGCTCAGTCGCTTTCATTGAAACTATTTTGTTATAAATATTTCTTGATTTACATCTACTTATTGCAAAAACTTCATCGACCATTCGCAAATAAAAAACGATTGAAAACCTCTTCCAACATATAGCCGGGATTGGATACCTTTCATGAGTTTTCGCCATTCTTGTGGAATTGCATTTAAAAGACATACAAAAGATAACTTGATTTGATATTTCCTCCAATGTGGAAGGTTCGGCTTTGTTCAAAGGAGACCATGTTTGTATACATTCCATATAGAATCTTGGCAAGGAAAGGTGTAGCTTAGAATATTGAAAGGTACAGTGAAATAAGAATTTTCCACCGACGTTATTTAAGTAGAAATCGAGTACGTGTTTCCACCATGAAGGATATTCGTCTAAGTATCTCTTAATGCAGATTATTCTCTGTGTTTCAACCATAGACTCAATATCGGGCATATTTAAACCTCCATTTTCAATTTTATTCATCAATGCACCTCTTTTAACTTTATACCTGCCTTTCCATATAAATGAAAAAAAAACACGTTTCTTTCTTTCTTTAAAAACATCTTTACCACAAGAAATAAGGGCAACACGATATATAATTTTTGGGATAGCAAACAACTTTATAATTTGTATTTTCCCTATTACTGTGAGACCTCTCGACTTTAATGTAGATTCCATATTTAATTTCTGGGATAGTACGTGGTCATAAGTGAAAAAAATGGCTAAACTTTTCACTGCATTTTTTATTTCTTTGACGTGCAGCTCCTCATTTGATTCCACCATCGAACCTAGAAGTAAGATTTCTGTCTTATCATGATTCACTTTGAGTCCCGAAAAACTGCCAAACTCCTTTATTGTTTTCATCAACGTATGATATGAGGGTTTATCATTTAAAAAGACAGTCATGCCGTCAGCAAAAATAATTAGTTTAATGTCTTGATTCTCAATATTTATGCCTCGTATTTCCTTTTTTGTCCTTATGTCTATAGCGAGTACTTCCAATATTATTATAAATAAATATGGAGAGAGAGGGTCTCCCTGACGTACGCCTCGTTGTTATTCAAAATAAGGTGAAGCGTAACCATTGTTGGTTATGGAGCTAGATATATTTCGATAAAATGTTGAGATCCATAGAGCTTCCAAATTTAAACACTTTTAGGGTTTTTATCAAAAAATCCCAATTCACTGAATCAAAAACCTTTTCGAAATCTATTGTTGTTAACAAGCCAGAGCAGCCTTTCAATTTAGTAAATTCAATAGTATCATCGATTGCACGAACTGGAGCGAATCATAGTTAATAGAGTGGAATGGTTAGGAAACTCAGGGACCTTCTTTGTTATATGTCTTTGTTAGCTTTTTTCAACCACTACCGTGCACAAAACACAATAGAAATTCCAACATGTTAATCAATCAGCCAATAGAAACGTGTGAGTTCAGTCGTTCAGGGAACGCTAATGAACTATGATCGTGCACGATCTTTTGTCTTACCCCTTCCAACCTAAATCGCAGCGCCTTTGTTAGCCCTTTTGAAGTTTGCCGGGTTTCCTAACCATTCCACTCTATTAACTATGATCGAATATAGTTATTCCCTTAACAAAGGCATTTTGGTTATGGTGAATCAACTCAGGTAATACTATAATGACTTTTTCTAGCCTTTTTGCAATTGCTTTTGATGCAATCTTAACACATCGCCAGAAATTCGAGACATTGAGGCCTGATAGTATATGGATGGTAGGCATAGCATAATGGTACGTTGGGACACTATAACGCAGGATACATAAAGTACTAACAAGTAATTGGGTAACACCAGAAGTCCATAACCAGAAGTGTCCATCTGGTATTGGGGTAGCGGCCCATCAGTTTACAGAGTAGTCTATTTTTAGAAATGCTAATCTCAAATTTCGCCGGGAAAATCAATGGCGGACATTGGGTCAGATGCGAGAGTCATGGCTCCGGGGGGGGGGGGGGGGCACTCATGTACACGACGTAAATGAGATGTGCGGCAGTACCGGATAAAGGTTTGAGCCCAATTTGGCAAACTGAGTCTTGCTTTGGAGCAAATCAACTATCAATTCGGGTTGATTTTCATATTTTATTGGAAATTCTGGTTAATAAAAACACCTTGATTACATTTTATTTTGCAAACTGGGTCGGGCTCTGAAGACGATACCTCACATACCTCCCCTTTATTATGCAAGCAGTGCCCCCCGGTTTGAAGCTTAGTTTGAAGTTCGCCAAGCGGTGCTACAAACTACAAAGCTAAGTACGGTGGCAAATGTCGGGCTTTTGACGACTAAAATTGAAGATATTGGAATTGTAATGAAACGAAATGTATAGACTGATCATCTGTGCCTCTGCTAATGGATCTTGGGGTGATTTGAGAAAATTAAAAGTGATTTTCAAGTGTTGATCTTCAAGTGTTGATTAGCGCGCGACGAGTATAAAAGTTTGAATTATGACAATGAATGAAAACGGAACCGAAAATTCACATTCATCTGGCCAGGAACAACTGACATTATACAAGGACAAAATTAAATCAAAGTAAGCCAAGTTTACTTTTACTTTTTTATTTAATTGTTTTGTTTTTAATCCATTGAAATCGGCCTTGGAAACTCGGTCGCATATGACCCGTTGCCGTGAGGCATTTGATTCAAATCTTCTAATAATCTTGCTCACTGGTTGTCTGAAGAAAAAAAACCTTGTTTGTACTAATTTTAACAACTGGAATTTCATTTCCAGCTGTGATAGTTGCGTTCAGCTTTCTAGTTTTCGATTGTGAAGTTTATTCTTGGATATGTACAACAGTTAGTGTCGATGAACAGTCTGCCTGAAATCAAACTGCGCTTCTTGCTAGTGTTAAGTGTACCAGAAATTGACTTTTTTCACAGTTTATAGCTATTTTTATTCAGTTCCAGTCGATTATTAAGCCTTGCTTGGAGATTTGCCGGGCTGTTCTTTCATCTGCCAAACGCAAATTACTTCAATACAGGATTTTCAAATGTTCACTTGAGCTCAAACTCAAAGTAAACAAACTCGGTACACTTAATTACTCTTGAGAGAACATGTGATTGTCTTTTTCAGTACATTTCTTAGGTCATATTATAAACAAAAATAGCATGATTTGTATGTGATATTTATCACTTGCTGTATTTATGCCAAATATCACTACAAAAATCTGTGTTTATGAACCAAAAGACAAAAACTTAGCTTCGTTCTGTATACATCACACAAGTGCTGTAAACACGAAGTCTGAAACGGATGAAACGGAAAAATAAAAGGTTACAAAGGAACTAGATTTTCTGGTTTATAATGGTCTTTCCTGAACATATGGTGCTCACCAGTTCTTGCCTGTTATAAATGAGAAATAGCTGATTATCAAGACGTTTCTACACTAGCAAGTAGCATTCGCTCGGCTTGTCCGCCAAAATTTTGTCGCATATATAAACAACTGTACAATATTACAAACAAAGGAAATCGCTGTATTAGCCAATCAGGTACTGCTGATAAATTTTCGAAGAATATGATTGGCTGCGAGATGGCGGGAAAAGCTTTCTATAAATAGACTACTCTGTAAACTGATGGGCCAAACCCTATAGTGGGAGTGGACACTTCTAGTTATGGACTTCTGGTAACACCGCTCACCAGAATTTTATCGCAGACTCGTCTCTTTTGGTCCGTTTAGGACCTACTTTCCAAAAGGACAAATTAGCTTGAATAACCGCTAGCTGTTTAAACAAACACACTGCAGTTTCTAGAGTACAGAACAAGGTTTCCAAAGCTGCCATGTTTCTTGAATTTGGTCACTTGTGGTCAGAGTCATGGCAGTCTCAAGACGAGCAATATTACGGGTTTTAGCGTGCAAATATGGAGTCTGAGGTTTCTTGTCGAAAAGCTGAGTTTTCTAGAAGGAAAAGGAATCATCGAACATGGACTTTGGGACATCAGAAGGGAAGAATACGGTAGGTCTTGTTTATGTGTTCAACTCTTCGTGCGCACATTTTTTGCTAAGGTTGTAGATTTGCAGCAGATACATTTTATAAACTGTTATCTGCATGTTTTTACTGGAAATCGTTTAATGTCCACTGTAAATAAATGCGACTTTTTATGCTTCCTCTAAAATCAAAGAAAGGAATCATCAAAGTGTACTACTTGGCTTTGAAATGCTTTGAATTGAATTGATCATATCTGTAGAAATAATGCCTCGATCGCACATTTTTATGATTGTACCGTATTTCATGAGAAATAAGGAAAATGTTTAGGATCCCATACATTTCTCTGTAAATTTTCACGACCCATTTCACACAGTGAACAGGGGTCAATATGTGTTGCGCAATAACCATGTCTCGAATTTCTGGCGATGATCCACATTAATAAGAGATATTGGCCTCGAGTTCTTAATCAATCGTCTGTCTTTATCCGGTTTTTGTAACAATATTATAATAGCTTGCTTTTACGAAGTAGAAAGCTCACCGTGTTTATAGGAGTAATTTAAACAATCTACTAAGAGTTTTCCGATCTGTGGCCAGAACAGCTTGTAATAAATTCTGCCGTTAAACCATCGTTTCCTGGGGTCTTGTTATTTTTAAAAGTCGAAAGGATATTAAAACATTCTGCCTGATTAAGATCACCTTCGCACAAATTTCGTTTCAGTTGTGAAAGTTTAGGAATTTTAGGGTTAGTTAAGAAAGGGCAGGATAGTTCGTCAATACACACGTCTAAATTATCACAGAATAAAAAGATTGTATCTCGCTCATAATAGTCTTTGGGTTTGTTGTTTCTTTGCCATCTGTCCTCAATAATCTTCTTATTGAACTTTTTTTCTTTTTAGAGTTTTCAAGGTTTAAAAAGTTTTTTTTTTTTTCCGCCGTATTCATACCAGGATGCTCCTTTAACAATATAGTTATACTCGTGCTCGTATTCCATTTTAGCGCATTCTAACTCTTCTAAGTTCTCAGCTGCTGGTGATTTTGCACATAACTCTTCGTATGATTTCAATTTTGTTTCAATCGACTGCATTTTTCCTCCTTTTTTTACGAGCTTTCTTTTTGCTGTAGGTAATAGTCTTTTGGCGGATTTTGTACTTCAACCAATCCCATTTTACTCTTAAGTCAGTTTTAATGTCTGTCTTGTCTATGTCGTCTTGGAGTGAGTTGCTAACTAACCAGTAGCCAAGCCGTCTTTGGATCACTGGGGATCTTTGTCGCCAAGTAAACCTTTTATATTCAGGATTTCTTATTCTCCAAATATCTATCAAATCTCAAGCCAATTTAGAATGATTGGGCATAATGATTAGCATTAATTTAAACTTGATCGTGGATAAATAAAGGTCATTGATTGATTGTTTGACCCCACCCCCTAAAACTGGGTCCCTAGCCAGCGGGCCAGTCTATCATGTACATATTTTCTGAATGAACAATAATAAAATGTAAATGTACTATATTATCTAGTAATTCATCGGACTATGATTCAAGGTAAATAACATGTCTGACCCTGTAATTCCACGTTAAAGTGCACTCGAAAAACCGATATCGCCCTCGTCGGTTTTCTCGTGCAATTTAACGTAAAATTACCAAGTCGGGCATGTGATTTTCCCTATAATATGCACTTCGACTTCGATTAATAATTGTTAAATACTATGAACAATTGCTTATTTAATGTGCATGTTGTATACCTTTTATAGTCAGTCATAAAAATACTTTCTCTGTCTTTTAAAACATATTCATTTGCCACATAAGCAAATATGCAATACGGTGACATTTAAAGTGCGCAACAAATTCTTACTGGGAAAAAAAAACAGAAACAAATCTGGCGTTTTTCCTCTGCCGCGACCATTGGCCTCTTAAATATCGATAAACGCGGAAAACACTACTTTTAAATCGTTTACCTTGTTCGCCACATCATAATATTTGTAGTATATACACTGTACATGGTGACAACCATTGCGGCCTGTTTTTGCGCTCATAAGACATGGACACTATAACGGCTGTTATATTTAGAACAGCAACGACTGCTTATTAAAGCAGTGCAGGCGGTAGTTCTCGCTGCTGGTGGCCACTGATTGGTAACAGGAATGTTTGTCAGGATAACCCTTTCAAAGGCTCCTGACTGACCTGACATCACCTCATAACTGTGTGGACCTGGATAGAATATTTTCGTTTTCTTTGTTCCACTCAAGGCGGACGAATTCCGCTACAGTGTGTATTTCAGTGTGTTCATCTAATACTCGTTCTAGTATTTGTTTCGTAATTAAATAGGACAGACACTGCATGAAGTCGCGCGTGAAAAAACGATCGCAATGTCGGTTAATTCAAAGTAAATTTGTTTGCAAGCTTGGTGGCGATCACGACTGTAACAATTTCATGATGTGAAATGAAGATATTCAATGTTGAGATGTCGACTAGATATATCAGTTCCACTACTGGTTTGTTCAAACGAACTAGAACCTCTACTTTTAGCTTTCACCGACCCCCGAAAGGCTGTCCATAAAGTATTTCCTTAGCGAGATATTGATGCATGGGAGTTATCGGCTCATACTGAATATAGCTTTGTCGCTCTAATTTTAATGTACACCTCATGTACAAATCACGTTTTAATCAATGGAATCCGGTATTTGCGCGTTCATCGAGCCCCCATTTAGTTGGCAATAATTAATAAGTCGCCTTTAGAAGTGTACTAAGGGCGCGCTCGATTGACTATATTCCAGAATAAGAATGGATGGAATTAGTCTCTGGAAATCACTGGTTCAAGCACACTGTAGGCTACAAACGATGCAGACTGGAAAATGCAGACTGCAGACTGGAAACTGCAGACTGGAAAATGCAGACTGGAAAATGCATAGGCACTTTAAGGAAATATTGTCGTGAAAAGCATGGATTCGGCGTGGCTCGCGTACCGCCGTGGCTCGCCGGCAGTCCTGAAGAAAGTAAGACCCCGAATAAGACATATATAATCCAAAAAATAGGGGTCTAAGCCGTCTAAAGCCTTGCAGAGGCGCCCTGGTACAGACCGATAGATATTTCTTATTGATCTTGTCCGGTCTGCATTTTCCAGTCTGCATTTTGTACCTGCCGATCTGACGTATGGTATTCACGATACATTTAGTATTTCAGTGAATCGAGACAAGCAATTTGTAATGCTCATTCTGTCCGGAATACGGCCAATCGCACCCTAAGATCACTGTGATTGTATGTCTTGAACCAAAAAACATTGACATCATTGTGACTCGTTATTTGAGACTTACTGAGGTCCCTGTCAGACCCTAAATTAAGACAGATAGCAAGAGCATGAATCTATCTAAACAAATGAACCTATGTAAACAGTTTATTTTACGCAGACGATTTAGTTCTGATATCCGGTAGTGCAGCAGGCCTCCAAAACCATTAATACACTCCAAACATATTGTCAAAATTGGTTTTTATCTATCAATATGAAGAAAACTAAGGCTGTTATTTTCCAAAAACAATGTCGTAAATCTACTCTTGAGAAATATTCGTTCTTTCTAAAAGGTTCACCGATTACAAATTCTCCAGAGTACACTTACTTAGGTTCGACCATCTCATGTAATGGTAGATTCACGAAATCAAAACAAATCTCAACTGAGAAAACAAGACGTTCTATTTTCGCAATGAAAAAATATCTCGATTTCCGTAAACTCCCTATCAACATTACCCTAGTTCCAGAGCTTCGCGGCTTAAACAGAAAAAAACATAGAGAATACCTCTGGAACCAGGGTATATCAACATATGTAACAAATTATTTGACACGCTATTCAGTCATATATTATTGTACAATTCAGAAGTTTTTGGGGCTTATGACAAAATCAATTTCAATAAATGGGAAATAGATCCTGTTGAAAGAATACATACCCAATTTTATAAATATTATCTTGGGATAAATAGAAGAGCACCAAACGTTGCCTCCCGTAACTAGTCTGGAAGGCTTTCCTTAACATCTCTAATTTATCGAAACATGTTAAAATTCTGGATACACCTCGAACAGCCCCCTGAAAATACGGTATTGCAAAACAATGTCTTCAGATTTCGAAAGACTTGGCATCCTCCAACAAAAATAGTTTCATATCTTCGATAAATGAGCTTGTACATTTATTTGAGTCAGGGAATAAAAAAAGCATACAGGATATTGACATAAATAAACCAAACAAATGGTTATCCGCTATGAAACAAAATATAGATAATCAATCACAGTTACATCAATTACATCTCATAAATTCAAATAGAAAACTATTATTTTATTCAAAGTTCAAGCATGCTTTTCCATACATAGAGCTGATAAAAATTCAGATCACCGAAGAATGACTGCAAAACTTAGATCGGGAAATCATAATTTAAGGATAGAACCAGGCAGCCACTCTTGTCCCAAAATACCCGAAGCTTCAAGGATATGTGAAATGTGGGTCACAAATTAAGTAGAAAACGAAATACATTTCACATTTCATTGCAGCTTATATGATAACATTAAAAAAGTATTCTTCGACGACATTCGTAATAAATACAAACATTTTACAAACTTAAATATCAAAGACACAACTTTATTTCTCTATAATAACATAGAACCATTTATATGTAAGAAATTGGCTCACTTTATTTTTGAAGCCTTTGAACTAAGAAATCATTTGTAATATTAGAAATTGTTCTCAAAGTTAGTTTAGCTTCTTTTAGTTATGTTTTAGGCAATACCATTTATGTATATGGAATGCTAATAAAGTTTGTTGAATCCCTTTTGCTATGTATAGAGTCTGCCTTTTGGTCGAGAGTCGAGACTCCTAGGTCGAGAGTCCCAAAATGTTCTATTTTAATAAATTAAAGTATTGAAGAGTAAAACGTACACGTGCATTTCGTCGTCTTATCTTGGCTGATGACAGCGAACGGAAACACTCTCAGTAACGCATATGGGGCCCCCGCATATGTACTAATTTCATGCGGACTGTTTAGAATATCGATACACGGTCTTAAATACCTCATCTTCCGAAATTGAGGAAGAACACCCGGCCTTGACGAATGGGCTCCTGACGATACCAATTCTCATGAATTCTAGATCTGATGCCATAGATCTATGCCATGTGGTTATCACAAACACAAACACTACATGTATGACAGGAGAGATTCCACAGGGGTTGGATAGAAAATGAGGGGTGCGGAAATAATTATCCTGGATGAACACGAACACAGTTGCTGAAAATTTGGGGTTTGGACAAGGTATTTCAGGTATTTGGCGTAAAGAAATCATTTTTTTATTGTGGCCTCTGTATCTTGGGTAGCTTTAAGCTGATTTCAGCCGGGTTTTGAAAAAATAACCGGCTGAAATCAGCTTAAAACTACCCAACAAGGAGAGAAACACGACAGAAGACATCACAGTGGCAAGGTAAGTCATTTTATTCAAATATTTTACAGTATTTCTGGCTAGTAAACGGAGTTCGCTACACTCCCATACAAACCCTTATATTTTCGTAACTTGAGCTTGGGCTGCCTGTGGTTCAAGAATACATAGAGTCATTTGAGCAGGAGTTATCAATATCGATCTGAAATAATTTATATTTTCATTTGTGCATAATCAGTCTAGAGATCACGGGCTCGTGCATGTCCTTGGTATGATTGAGTTTCAGGCGTTTCTTCTGATTCGTTCCTCCCCAAGAGGGAGAGCATGAGAAATTATATATATATATTTATTTCTCTAGCTTCTCAGACGATAATTACCAGCATATAGTGAGCGGTCTGGGACAAGCGAGCAGTACCCTGGATAAAAATAGGTCGAACACAATCACGACGGGTTTTGGATCCTTTTTATTTTGCTTTTAATTGCAAAACCTTGTAAAAAACATTCAATGTTATTTACAGCGTTTATTCTGTTTGTAAATTAAAACTTATGCTCACCTCCACATCGCCCAATGAAAAGTCACTCGGCCCAGCTCCATCCGAGTCATCCTTGTCGTTTCGGGTTATCAAAGACTTCTTAAATGCTGCCATAACGGTTTTAGAAGTCTTAATCAACAAAAAGTATCAAAATGATTCACCTTTGAGTATGTGAAACTGTCTGAGATCGAGCTCGAGATTCCAACCACACACGTACACTGATCAAGACGAAGTGCAATAACTAACATTCAAAAACTCATGAATAATTAATGAGCATTTTGTCCAATCAGATGAAGCAAATCAGTCACGTGCATGCTCCTTTATACCTGATAAAATCTCATCATTCTAAAAAGCCCGGGGAGGGCTTTGATTTCGGTACCAGGGGAATATGGGGTACAAAGATATTACAAAAGAATGCAAATTAGGATGAAGACTTTATATCAAGAATACCAATGAACATGAAATTTTATATAAAGTTTCATCCTAATTAAGAATTCACTGATAAAGACCCAAAGATAGCAAAAAGTGCACGGAACATAAGGTACCTAGATAATAAATTTTGCACTAAATTTACTAATATCAGCAGACTACCGAGATACACAGATAATATTTTTAAAATGAAGTTATCCAACTACCATTACTTGTTTACCGAGCCACTGTTTAGTTTAATTATTAAAACCAAACTCAAAGCCGTAAAATAATAAAAACATGCATTAAGCTTACATATTTTGTGCCGGAGCAAAAAATTTAGAGTCTGCCGTCTGTCAGTCACATCGCTTTCCAAGTCTTGAACTTTATCGAGGTAAACTACGACACCAAATCCTTCAAGTGCAGGTTATTCTTGCATTGCGAAACGCCGCTTCAAACAACATAGTATGGTAATTTCTTCATGTCCTTCCCTTGAGATATTCGTAATTGCCGGCGGTGATTATTCGAATATTTTGCATGGCGTTGTGAATACAAAGGTTCAATGGTTCATTAAGTAACCATTCCCTTGAGATGTGCGACTTTCTTTCATTGAATTCTTGAAGCGTTTTTGAAGCCGTTTAAAACACTCACAGCACGTGTTTTATCAAGTCTAAAAATTCTCGGCCTTCGCCCTCGAATTTTTAAACTTGATAAAACACTGCTGTTCGTGTTTTAAACAGTACGTAACCCGATCTCCTGACATTGGTGGATTTTAAAGTGGTAGGGTATAGTCTTGCCAGCCGGCCTAACACCAACTTTTGTCATACAACAGATTTTTTTATTGTGAAAACACTGCAATACGAACATTGAGAAGTAAAAAAATGGCATATTTAATCGTGGGTGCGGCGCACAAAAAATACCAACCTGGTGTCTGTTAGCCTGAGAAAATCCCTCGCCTCTCAATCAGGCTGGGCGGTGGAACGGTACACCGATTGCAGTTATGTTGTTTAACAAGGCAAGATGAAAGGCTGATTGTACGGTTACTGGGAAATATATATAATTACTATTGTTTAAGCCGGAAATGGGGCTGATGTCACGATCTCCTGTCGAGTCTCCCCAGCTCCTGTCATGAGAGTGTTTGCGTTTGTGATAACCACATGGCATCAGAATTCATGAGAATTGGTATCGTCAAGGCTCCGTCAAGGCCGGGTGTTTATTTTATTTCTTCCTCAATTTCGGAAGATGAGTCCAAAACCTGAGGTATTTAAGACCGTGTATCGATATTCTAAACAGTCCGCATGAAATTAGTACATATGCGGTACTGAGAGTGTTTCCGTTCGCTGTCATCAGCCAACATAAGATGACGAAATGCACGTACACGTTTTACTCATCAATGCTTTAATTTGTTGAAGCATATACTGAAATAAATGTATCACATTTTTGGTATCCTAAACGACCGTACCGTAAAATAGAACATTTTGGGACTCTCGACCTAGGAGTCTCGACTCTCGACCTGGGAGTCTCGACTCTCGACCATGTACGACATCCAAGAAAGTAGATAAAGAAAACATTGACTCTAGTACGTCTGTCATGTTACTGTTTATTACTCAGTAATGCTAGATGCTTTACACTGAGGTGGCAGTCAGGGCCGATCAAGAACATATAATAAATTATTAATCGAAGTCGCAAAATATAAGGAAATAGATAATAATGATAAAGTAAGCACCATACACAGGGAAACCGCACAGGTAAATATACGCATCTCCCGTGACACGAGTAGATCCCGTGGATGGAATGCATACCCCAAATACATGAAAACCGTGCGATATGGAGCGTTGAATAATAACAACAAGAGCCCATCTGGGCTTTCACTCGGGCCACATGAGATTGAAGATGAAATTACACTTTCATTTGAAATCCTCTAGTAATAACCGAAGGGAAGAATTATTAGCTGAATTTAGCAGTCTTTAGGAGTGGCTGGTAGCGCGGTGACATTCATTCTCTGCTCCCCTAGTATATATATATATATGTAATTTAATATTTTTGTTTTTCTCGTGTATGTAAATTAAAGAAGTTGACCTCTACTTTAATATTCATGTTCATGTTACACACGCTTATAACAGAGCGCGGTAATTACGTCACAAGTCTAGACCCCCCGCCAAGACTCAGACAAACAAACCGCTTTTCTTGTATCAACTTACAAGAATTGACTAGCACTTCAGTTCGTCCTCTGTCTATTCTACCAGAAATGACTGCTTTCCTGGACCATATTTTGAAAGGGAACCTGATGATTATACTGTCGAACAGCTTAAACTTTGGCTGAAATACAGAGGATTGAAACAAACCGACAAACGTTGATCTTGTCAAGCGAGTTTTGCATCTTCGCTGGCCAACCAACGAGACATGCTTACTATATAGACTGTCAAGTCCTATTTAAACTGTATCCCAAACTCATCTTTTCCCATGCAATATCGTTGTAAGACTTCACCTAAACATTGAAAAGTTACAAAGGTCAGGTTTTCCTGTATTAAGGCAAAAACAAAAGAATGTAGCCGCATGCCGAGTGCAATCATCTTCTTCAATAAAACTCATCGGAGACCAAAGCTGTTATGGCTGGAAGAGCATACACATTAAAACTATGAACTGATAGCATCCTAAAATTCGGCAATCTTGCTTATGTTGGTGTGCTCTTTCAAACCATTATGTTATTGTTTGCATTTATCGAGTTTTCAAATTTAATACCTGCAGCTCCGAAAGAAATTAACTTCATTTGTGCTCAGAAAATAAATCAAAGCATTGTAGATGTAGGCTTTGCTTCCAAAATTTATTTAGAATCCACTGATAAATTCAAGTAAACTTAATGGTTGAACAGTAGTTCCTTCTCATTGTTTACTGGTGGATACATAGTCAGGGTTTCAGTAATTTATAGCCACTTACGTTTCATTGCCAGACCTAGTCTCGTTGTTCTGTGCTTTTAAGGTCTCTTGTACAAACATTTATCCAATGCTGACATTTCTCACTGAATTTGCTGTAAAGGTTTTGGAACAGAAAAGCTCCTCCTGTGAGTGATCAAAAAGGCCGAGAAAAGATGAGAAACCTGATCTACTAGCGGTATACCGATCGATGCTTCATTCTCCGAGACATATCTCTTTGAGCGCCGGATTCACTCTTACATCTCCCCCAGCAACAATGCTTGGTATAGTCACCATTACTGATATGACTAGGAATCTTACTGAAGCAGCTGAAGGCATTGATTCTTTTATTTTATCGAAAAAAATACGAATTCGGTCCTAATTTAGTCTGCTGTTCTGCAGGTTCAGAGTACTAATAGATGAGTGTCTCAAATTTATGTTCAGTTATATTTGTCCCATATTATAAGTTGTATCCTGTCCACCTATGATGGAGCTATCACTGTATTTCTCTACTGTTCTTTCTACCCTGCGGCTCTTTGATCGCGTCCATATCGGTATTTGTTGGACTAAAGATTATTAACTGAAATGCCCGTTTTGTTTATCTCTATTTAAAAGCTTTTACCCTCCTTCCCAAAACTGCAGTCTGCTCATTATATTACAGAACTATAAAGGGAACTGTTGGAAGCCTTTAATTTCTCGAACCAAAATCTCGGCCGTGAGAGGAGTCTTGTTTACCGTGAGAGTTGAATAACTGCTTCGGTCATCATATTCTGTGCCGAGTGAGTGTTTATTACCTACGAAACGTACCTCCAACAAGAGCGCCAGTTGAAATATCCTGAGCCTGTTGGGAGTGTTGGAAGGCTTTCGCACGAGTGAACTTAAATAAAACATTAAACTGCTTACATTTGAGAGATGGGACTCCAAATTTGAGAGAAAATTCCTCGCGCCGTCGTCCACCATCTTGATTTACTGTATTTAATTATGTAAATAAATTAACCTGGCGATTGTTGCGTGACCAGCACAATGCAATCTGATTGGTGTGAATTTGACCTTTAACGCATGCGCAGAAGACTTGTTGCACAGAATAAAAAAAAATAAAAAAATTACGACTTGCATTTTTAGACTCGGCGCTGCCACAGGCAGCCCGAGTAATAACAGTCACCGGATTCGACGGGGGTTTCGCCAGAGGCATTTGAAATTCTCACGAGGATTTTGAAAGCCCCGTCAAATCCTGTGACGAGTCAGTATATTAAACATCTTTTACTACTCATTAATTATTACATGCAGGTACTTTTATGTAAGGATTGTTTCTATTGTTTGTAATTAAGAGTATTGTTCATGGATTATTCTTTTTTGGACCGGAGAGGCGATTGGGTTTATAGCAATCTGAGATAAGCTGAGATAAGATGAGAAAGTTGGTTCGAAACCTGTTGGAAGTAGATTTTTTCTTTTGATGTCACTTCTTTACTGTCGACATATTAGTTTCCCAGTTATTATGGACACATTTCAAAGGCCCTAGCAGTTTGAATCTCGAAGTCTTCGGATGTTGAAGTGTAGTCCAACTGTTTATGAGAGTTATATGAAGAAATTAGTAGTAAGGTAACCTAATATATCTACATCTACATATATATGTTTTTATTATTTTTTTATTCTCTAGTTAGTCCTTCCCTTCTTTTTAGTAATATTGTTGTAATAATTGTTGTATACTTATGTCTCAACCAATATATAAGGTGAATAAACATATTATGAGAGTAGAATATTCGACGGGGGTTTCAAAGTACAGCACGTGGTACACATTGAGTCCTCTGGTTGGTAGTTGTTCTCATAAGTAGTTAATGAGTAGTAGCCTATGATTCATATACAACAGGCACGTTTCGCATTGCCATGGACCAGCTGCCCCCGTTTGAGCCTCAATTGCCGTGAGAATACGAAACCCACAGACAAAGGTGTGTTCAAAGCGTTTAGTGTGGATGTACAGTAGGGAAGAGAACAAGTGCAGGTCATCTCTGAGGATATCCACAACACTGGATTTGCTCATTGAGGGATCAAAATGGGTATGGCTCAGTTGCAGGGGTGACCCTGAAAGGTTACGCCCAATAACCTAAGCCAGTTGAACATTTTATAAAGGTACTCTATCACAAGTGTTTTTTTTTTATATAAACATATTTATTCCATACAATTGCCCCAAGAGCAGAAGCTCATCTGAGAGGCTCTCGTACAACTATTACGTACATTTCAACAGAGGAAGTAGGGAGAGAAACAGAAACAACAGAAAGTAGATAACATTACTTGGAGGAAAGCTAAACGATGATGATTTTATTTCCACAATTGAACAATTTGATTGTGTTTCTTTAGTCGAAACATGGTTGAGTGATAATGATTTCAATATCGACGGGTTTTATTCTTTCTCCAAGTGCAGGAAAGCATCGGATAAGGCGCGCAGAAATTCTGGTGGAATTACTATTCTAGTGAAGTCCTCTTCAAGGAAGGGTATCAAATTTCTTGATAAGGAAAGTAGCGAAGAGTTTGTTTGGTGGAAGTTAGAGAAAGATTTCTTTCATATGAAGCGAGATTTATTTGTCTGTACAGTGTACATCCCCCCGCAGAACTCCCCCAGAGAAAAGAGGCTGGCCAGTGACCATTTTGAAATTTTGCAAGAAAGTATTTATAAATTTTCTAGGTTAGGGGAAATTATGTTATGCGGGGACTTTCATAATGGCCGCCTCCTAATTTGCATATGTGATTTCTCATTTCGGTAGTTTATCCACATGTATAGAAAATATAAACATTGCCATGTGAAAGAGCATGTTGACACTAGTGAACTTGTGAAAGTTGAGTGCCGTAGCTTATAAAGCAATGAAGTTACATCCAGTTGAAATTAGAGAGATTTGTAGGAGGAAAACAACGGAGGCCTTTCTAGCCTCGCTTTCATATTGTTCTGCACTACAAATGCTTATAGCTCAACAGCAATTTTCCACATTGCTCCAAAACTCATAACAATTACTAGTTATAATGTAATCTTTCATGTGGTAGCATTGGTTTCCCCCTACAGATTTATCTTCCAAATTATGCAAATTAGGAGGTGGCCATTATGAAAGTCGTGTATAATTGATTGTTCGTGTTGTGCGGTGGGGGGGGGGTTGACTTTGAAATGTCTATAGCCTCATCTACACGGGCAAGTTTACCTTGACAAGTTTCTATTTGCTCGCGTGTGTACGGCAAAACATGACAAGTTTTTCGGTGACAAATCAGCTTTTGAACAAGGAGACTTGTCAAGGAAAACTTGTCAAGTTGCGAAACTTGCTCGTGTGTACGGCTCGACAAGAACATATGACAAGGAATCGCAAAATCTAGTTCCCAGAGCTCTCGCCGTTTGTTTTGGGTTGCGCAAAATGATATGATACTGCCTGGTTTTAAAGTCCTTGAAAAACAGAACAACATATCTGATGAACAGCGCGCGCATGGACTTCTATAACAATCTGCTAATTACATGACGTCAGGGGAGGTATTTGCTATCATTTATTAGTGGTTGTGAATGGGCGTTTCTGCTGATATAGGAAAACAAATTTCTAACATCATTTTATTTCAACCATGGGTATAACACAGATAATTTGAAAATTATGTTTAATTGTAACAACATTTTTTGTATAATAATTGATGCCTCCCCTGACGTCATGTAATTAGCATTTAGGAAATTAAAACCTCTATAAGTCATTGGCACAGCATTCAAACCAGTATATATTGTACCATTCTACTATTCACTTGATGTAGAATTGATATCTAAAATAAAAAAATAAGGTTCATAGGCACTTTAACTATGGTGAAACCGTATGCACTTGGTATGACCTCTTTAAAAACATTGTTAACCGCCATGCACCTCTTCGAACTAAACGTGTTAAGTCACTTCAGCTTCCCCAATGGATGTCATCCGATATTCTATCTGACATAAAAAAAGGGATCAACTCAAGTCTAAATCTAGTCAAGGCACCGTACCCTGGGAACTATACAGACAATTCAGAAATAAAGTCACTTACAATATTAAATTGGCTAAGAAGAACTACTATACACAACAGATTTCAGAGAATAGAAATGATTCAAAGAAATTGTGGAAGGTACTAAAATGCGCCGTCAATGCAAGATCTAAAGGCACTACTCCAAATTGTATACATCACAATGATAGCTCTATCACCGACTTGCAAAACATTACCAATATTTTTAACTCACATTTTTCTCAAATCGCTGATTCCATCATAAAGGACTCAACCAATCAACACCTTAACACTGATGCACTTCATCAATTTGTGGCCGATCGTCTACCAGAAGATCAGCACTTTTCTATTCCGCGGATTTCTGCTGACTTTCTATTAAAGGCAATTCAGAATTTATCCTGTAACAAAGCTAAAGGAATCGATTCCATCAACGTAAAACTTCTTAAAATCGGCTGCCACGAAGTCCTTCCATCTCTTCTTTATATATACAACATGAGTATGAGATCTGGAATTTTTCCAGATCAATGGAAAATCAGCAAAATTACTCCAATCCACAAAAAGGGTTCTAGGCAAGACAAAGACAACTATCGCCCAATATCTATATTATCTGTGTTGTCAAAGATTTTAGAACGCCATTGTGGACTCCACCTGCTTGACTTCCTTCATGAACACCGTCTTCTTAACGACTCCCAGTTTGGATCACGCCCACGTCACTCGTGCGAGTCACTATTATTATATCTTACGGACAAGTGGCTTAATTCTATGGATAACGGCGGACTTACAGGGCTTCTTCTGGTTGACTTTAGAAAAGCTTTTGATCTAGTTGACCATGATATTTTAATCAAAAAGCTCTCCATTTATGGAATCAGAGACTCTGCACTTTGCTGGTTTACGTCTTACCTTACAGGAAGAAGACAAAAAGTGTCCATTGGTCAGTTCTCTTCTGATGTACTTCCAGTACGTAGCGGAGTCCCACAGGGTTCATCCCTAGGCCCTCTACTCTTCATTTTATTCATTAACGATATTCCCCTAATAAATAAGGATTGTAGCACATATATGTACGTTGATGACACTACGTTAACCAGATCGGATCAATCAATACGCTCCATCAACGCATCTCTGCAATGTGGAGCTGATAACTTGAGCATCTGGGCTGTTCAGAATAAAATGGCCATCCACCCTGGCAAGACCAAAGTCATGCTCATTGGCACCCAAAAGAAACTTGCTACTAACTCTGAACTCCTAGACGTTTCTTTCAATGGACTCACTATTGCTCATTCTACCTGTGAAAAGCTCCTTGGTGTCAACATCGATGCATCACTTACCTGGAATGACCACATCGCGGCAGTTACCAAAAAGTATAACTCCAAACTTGAAATGCTTAGAAGAGGCAAACCCTATCTTCCATCTAAGGAAATACTCCTACTCCATAACAGCATCGCCAAACCAACACTAGAATATTGCTGCAGTGTATGGGGAAACTGTTCCACTGAATGCCTAGACCAACTGATACTAGCCCAAAAACGTGCTGCTAGGATCATTCTTAGTGCCGACTACTCTACTCCATCCCTAAGTCTATTCAAGGACCTTAAGATGATTCCAATATATGAAGCTATTCGCCAACGAATCCTAACGCAGACTTTTAAATGTTTAAATAATCTTGGTCCGGAATGTCTCGCTAAGCTATTGTCAAGACCTTCCTATCATTATTCTACTAGAGCCGTTGTAAATAATAAGCTATACCTACCTAAACCTAAAACTAATGCCGGAAAGCGTTGTTTTTCATTTCTAGCACCGTCGCTATGGAATAGTTTTCCTGTCACTGCTACTAAATCTGATACATTACCAAAATTTAATAGATTTTGTAGGAAATATTTTAAAACTAGACTCACTAATGCTAATGAGTTGAAGAGCAATAGGTTTTACTGACTGTGATGTCTAACGATGTTTCTAGATCCATCCCTTAATACATGTAACCACCTTTCGTTTACATATATGTTTTTAATTGTATAATTCTAAAACTATAGTGTTTATATTTTATTCAATGTTTTTTCATATCTTCCCAATAATGTATATTCCTTTTTGAGTAGTTAAATAATTATCTATTATGTCTTATAATGTAATTATATCATGTTTCTATCTTGGCATATAATAGTTAGGAGGACCAGATTGGAAACAAGTGTAAACTTTATCTGCATATCCTCATTAAATAAAGTGTTATTATTATTATTATTATTATGATCAAAGACGGTTATTATCTATAACGAGAAAACTTCTTTACCACAATGATGACACGCCATTCCCGCCTCATATAGTGACAAGCAAACACTTGCCAATGACATGGGCTCATTCGTAAAGAAAATATCCAACATTCGGGCTGACTTGGATTCACTTACGGACTCCAGTGTTCAGTCTCTTAACGACCCGTCATACCCTGCCTTGCGTTCGTCATCGTTTATTCATTTTGAACCTCTTGATGCAGACTGTGTTAGGAAGTTGGTTATCAGGGCGCCTACTAAATCTTGCACCCTGGATGCAGTCCCTACGATTGCTTAGCAGACCTGCTGCTAGCACTTACAGCTATGATCAACTCCTCACTGCTCTCTGGGATTTTTCCAGACGAGTGCAAAGAAGCGCCCATTGAGCCACGGTTGAAAAAGCCTGGCCTTGACTTGATTTTCAAGAACCTGTCATTCGTATCCAAGCTCACTGAAGAAATGGCTGCTGAGCAGACTCATTCCTACATGACTGAGAATCGTCTCTTTCCATTGCTTCAGTCAGCAAATCGACAGCAACACAGTACTGAGACAGCGCTACTAAAAGTAAAGAACGATATTCTTAGGAACATGAATAAACAGAAAGTTACTCTCTTAGTTCTGCTCGACCGTAGCGCTGCCTTTGACACCGTAGATCATATAGTCCTAATTGACCATCTTACTACTGACTTTGAAATATCGGGAAACGTACGTGATTGGTTTTCTTCATACTTGTCTTCAAGATCGCAGAGGGTGTCAGTCAATGGAGTACTATCTGATAAATTCAATCTAGACTATGGTGTTCCGCAAAGATCATGCCTTGGGCCACTTCTCGTTACTATTTATGTTAGTAAACTGTTTTATATCATCGAGAACCACATTCCGCAGGTCCACTGCTACGCGGACGACACCCAGTTGTACCTGTCATTTAGGCCTGGGTCCGAAGCCATTGAAGAGAATGCTGTGCATTCCATGGAATCCTGCATTGCTGCCATCCAATCGTGGTTTATTATTATTATTATTATTAATTTAATATTTTAACAGGAAGCTCTTTCACACCAGTGATTTTCAAAGAGGTCCTGCAAAATAGTAATAGAATAATAGCTAAAATATTAAAAGGTCACGAAAACTACGATTACATAGGGATATTACTAATTAAAATACGAGCTAATAAGGAAATGAGCTAATTTAAAGCTAATAAAATGGAAACAATTACAAACTTCTAGCGTGGGTAGAGGCTCAACTTAAAATTCACAATGGTGTTGCTGTGCCTAATGCCACCACTAAGATTGTTCCAGTCCCTAACAGCATGATATGCTATATAGGCGTTGTTTGCCATAATTGGGTTTTACAGCTGGCAGACGAAAGTCATCACCATTGCGTGTGTTATAATTATGCTGGCTAAATGGGATGTTAATAGACTGTTTTTACATTTGAAAATGTATAAGCATCTGTGGTATAGTCTGCGCTGGGACAAATTCAACCAGTTAAGGGACTGGCGGGCATCAGTAGCATTAGAGTGTAGCGGACGGTTGAGAATCAGCTTGACGGCTTTATTCTGTAGTATTTGCAAGCTCTGCATTAGAGTAGAGTTATCTTTGTCTCTCCACACTACGTCGCCATAGTCGAACAAAGGTAGGACTAGACTGTTAAAATATAATAGTCTTGCAAACCGGGGTAGGAGATGCTTTATTCTCTTTAAAAGACCTAAGCGTTTATTGATTTTGACCGAGAGCCGTACGATGTGGTCCGACCAGGTCATATCAGAGGAGAATGTAACACCGAGGTATTTATAGAGACAAAAAAAGAAGCACAAGCCGTCAGCTGTTCACCATATCAATGATCCACAAGGTATGCCAGCTATCATCACCAAATGTGAAACACACAAAGTGACAATTCTAGTTGTGAATACAATGTATATTAAATAACTGTTTTACAACAACGGCTCTGTTTCTCATTTTCTGATTGGTTGATTACCATAATGGAAATAAGGACGTACCACCATATGCCACCGCCTCCGGGTTAGCTAAGTGATTAAGCACCGTCTGTCGAGTGGGAGGTTGCGGGTTCAAACCCCGACCGAACCAACACTCAGGGTCTTAAAATAACTGAGTCCACTCTCTCCACGTCACTGTTGTATACTTTGACTGAGATGGCGGTGACGTTACGAAGTTTCCTGCTACTACCAATCAGCCTAGCTTTTGTTTTCTTGGTATTTAAAGTTAATTGATTATCTCTTAGCCAGTCACCAACTTTTTGAAGATCTGCATTTAGCTTTACTCGGCGTGAGGTGGACTTATCCTCCGCATTCGACACGATTGATCATACTCTCCTTCTGGAGAGACTTCAGCATCGTAATGGAATCAGAGGCACAGTGCTAGCATGGTTCCGGTTATACCTTACTAACAGAGTACAATCAGTCGTTGTCATGCAGGAATACCGTCTCCACCAGCAAGACACTACAGTATGGCGTACCGCAGTTCTGTACTGGGGCCGCTTTTGTTCTCCCTGTACTTCTTCCCTTATTATTTTATTACTATCACTGATATTGTAAGAGCATTGAGCGCTGTATAATGCTCCTAAAATGTACATATGTATGTATGTATTATTATTATAGACTTCGATTATTTATATTTATATGATGAATGTAAGGACTGTAATGCGCATTTGAGTATTTTTATAGGAAATGCGCAATATAAGTAATAAATATTATTATTATTATTGTATTCCCCAACATATGCATGTCCCCCTGGTCGGCCCGGGGGTCGATCTACTGTACTGCTAGCATATACTTTACAAGCGATCCACGCCGACCTTTAGATTTTGGGAAGTACGTTCTCGTATTATACTTTTTACAACGCGTGATTTGCCTACTCCGGCTTGTCCAGTTATTAAGAGGTTATGTCCCTGAGCCACAAACTTTACGATCTCTGCTTGTTCCTCGTTCAGAGCGCCCTCTCATTAAAACATCAAAATATTGAATTGGTAAGCGCTTTAATGTGCCGCCGCTAATAAGTACTAATAATACTTACATTACAAGATGTCAGTCAAAGAAAAACCCCGCAAGCTTTTCAACAGTAATCCCATAATATCATAATCGGGATATGCAAGCCTTATAAAATTTAACATAATTAAATATAAATCACTTGGGTACTATAGAGATAAAAGTTCGTGTTTCGGCAATTTTCAGTTTGTTTATCGTTCGTGCATATGGGAGGTTTTGGTGAAAGTTGTATATCAGATACGACTCTTTATATATAATTACTCGTACTCGTGTACAGAATTAGCTAACATTATTATACTTACATTTATTTGGCTTTCGCAAACAAAACCGCCTCCCGGTTATTAGCTCAGTGGTTACGCTCCAGTCTGCAGGGACGGCGCAGGCCCCCGCACTTTTTTTGCCTAAATGGAAGTAAATCTACTCTTTTGGGGCGATTTAAAACTACATTTCGGGTTTCCGTTTGACCCCCGACACTGATGTGCCAGGCAAACGTCAAAATAGACCAAAACTTAGAAATTCAACCCGTCTCCTCCCCAGAAAAATCCCAATGGCAACCGGAAGCAAGAGTTGACCAATCATACTTACACGTTGAAGCGATGTCAGGACAAATTAACATCGAGGGAGAGGAGAGTAAGAGGAGTTTTTGGTCTATTTTGACGTTTGCCTGGCCATGGATCGTGGGTCTGGAACACCACAGTGTCGGGGGTCAAACGGAAACCCGAAACATAGTTTTAAACCGCCCCAAGAGTAGATTTATTTAGAATGGTACTTCAAATTTAGAGTTCACTTGTGGCCTGATAATGTGTCTCTAGGAAAATGGCGTTTAAAACTGAGATGAAAGACGTCTGAGAAGTGATTTTTTAGGGAGATTCACGGCCGGTCGGGGTCGCTGTAGCGAGCGACTTTCATTCCTTGTCATTTTTAAATCAGAAATAAAACAGATCTTCCATGTTTACACAGACTCATGCAAACCTCGGTAAGTTTGGGAGAATTCGAGAGCAGAACAAACACGAGACCGCAGGTCTCTAAAGTCTCATCGAGTATTTTGGTGAAAAAAAGGCCAAACACTAGCTTGATTTTGACGAATTTGCCGCTCACAAGTGACGAGCGCATTTCATTCAAACAAACATGCCGAAGTTCAACCCGCCAGAGAATTTGGACTTCAGTTGCCCAGCGAAATGGCCCGAATGGAGAGACAGATTCGAGCTTTACTGAAAGGCAACCAAAATAGACAAAGAAGGCGGAGCTCATTCAACCAAGATGCATTGCGAGTCACTGTTATTGTTTTCATACGGGAAACTACTTGAAATCGGACAGCTGCCAATCAGAAAATGTGATATCGGGCTGTTTATGATAGAGTTTACGAGTTGAACTGAATGGCCGAGATCGGCGGGGAGATCGGTTGCCTTTATACTTGAAGAAATACAATAGAATGAGCGGAATTACTACGGTTCTCCGATGAAAATTCCTAGACGTGATGCTAGCAATCGATCTCATGCTCGATCTAGCGAACCAACTTGTCCAACTTCTGGACCAAGTTCCAGCGATGCCGCAGATCGTGTGGCAAGGAAATTAATCAATTCTACGATAGCGTTATACATTTAGAGTTCTTTCCTATCTAGGCTTGTGCAAGGAAGAATGTGTAGTAGAAAGAAAGGAGCTAGGTTGTCCCTGCCAAAATGCTGGTTCGAAATGTTGAAGTACTCTTTGCCACATTCTATTTGTGTTCAAGGTCCATGCGTTCTCCACACCACATTTTGACTCGCCAATGCAATATGCAAATTTGAAATCAAATTTGAATAATCGACTCCGTATAATGTTATTGTTTGTTGGCCTGAATTTCAGCCGGTTTATGTCATTTTAAAAGCCCCTTGACTTTCGTTAATCGTACATTGGATATGTTGGGTAAAAAAATATCGATCAGTCAGTTTTCTGAGCGCCCAGCGGCACTTGAAGTGGATATTGATACTGAAGGGGTATTAATAGATATCTAGGCCATAAGACGACTTGGGACTGGTAGTACTTCGTTACTCCTAGTGCAGTTCCGGTGGGAGTGCCGGTGACGTGCAAACTAATTTCTCGTGCACTATGTATATATCAATAACAGGCATTAACCTTGCACAGTACAACTCACAGCGCTCTCGGGCTGCTCGGCAGCTAGCAGCTGTGGCTGCATAGCCACATAAATCTATCAGTTCTTTTTCTATCGAAGCAAGATGGAAATTTGAATAAACCAAGTCGAGCAGGACATTAGTATATGCTAGAAGGAAGATATGGTGTCTTATTCGGAATCAAAACAGCGGCCATTACAGCCTTCTTATGATAGGGAAACAAGTCATTCTGACGACGCTAAATACCCGGGGGGGGGGGGGGGGGGGGGGGGGGACTCCCATATAAAAGGGGTAGGGATGCTCGTCGGACATTTTCGATTTGACCCCTAAGAGGTACTAAAATGGGCGTGGCTCAGGCTTATTTTGACCCCTAAAAGATAATAAAAATGTAAATTGATAACAGCTTTTTTGTTCAATTGACACCCGACCCCTAAAAGGTACCGCTTTACATAGAAATGTCTGTGTTTGATGGTGGATACCCTAAGTGGTACCAAACTCCTGATTTTGACCCCTAAAAGGTACGACGAGCACCCATGTACCCCTCACATAAGGGAGTCACCCCCCCCCCCCCCCCCCCCCCCCCCACCCCGGGCTAAATACCAGCAGCAAGCATCGAAATCAAGGCAGAAAGCGACCAATTGGAGTGTACAAGAGACTAGCATATTCCTTGCAGCTTGGAGATCGTTATACCAATCACTAGAAACAGCCTCGTACAGGGAAAATAACACAATTTGGAATCTTATATTCGACCAGTATCGATCCCGTTGTGTGAACGATGGAATTTCGGTCGATCGGACGGTACACCAACTCAAGAAGCGAATTCAGAATCTTACCTATCAGTTTAAGCAGTTCAGAGGGCCAACTACAGCGAAGCTAGACGAAGAGACTCGTACACGGGTAAATAAAGTGTTCCCCTACTTCGACTTTTTGGAGTATTTACATCCAATTCTATTGAATCAAAATCAGTGACTAAAACTCCGACTACGGAACCCACGTTGACCGTGTTTGCTTATGATGATCCTGGTGAAGATAGAGTGAGACGGAGGTCTGCTTTAAATACTCCCGAGCAGCCAGAAACACCGGATTCGGATTCAGCAGAGTCGTCTACAGCTTTGGATTACACTAGAAGTGAACACGCTGCTGAAGCTACCTCGTGTAACTACATGAATGACACCGAATCTCATTCATCATCGCAAGATGAGAGTGAATCTCTTATGGTGGTTGATATACACCATATCAAACAACGAGTGTCAATTTAGAGGTCTGGGACCTAGAAACCGCCATTTTGAATTTCCTTGCCGCTCTTCCAAATATGGAATATGGAATTTTCCTAATATGGAAGAGGCCGCGGGAAGTTCAAAACGACACTTTTGGTTGCTATTTTATTGATATGCAAAGATTGCAGCCTAGCGAAGAGGAACAGTGAGAGTAGAAAGCCGAAGAGGGGCGTCAAGAAGGCCAAGGTATCACATCTAGACGAAAGACGCTTTATTCCAGTACTAATTTGCATCTTATCCCATTACTTACTACAGACCTTAGAGTACAGCGCGCACTTCCCGCGAAGAATTATAGGCGACGTAGTATTATCTCAATTTATCAGTAGCATTGTGTGTGTGCGCTACATTGTAGCCAAGCGTTTCTGGTCACGTTTCATATTGCTTGTGAACACTTCTCTGGCACATTTTCTTGTATCATCTGTATATTTTCAGTCACATCTCGCTCCTTCCGTAGCTACATTGTATATCCATGCATTCATGTCGTTTACAAACTCCTAAAAAACCTATCATCATCGAAAGCAACTGGCTTAGACAACATTCCATGTAAATTACTCAAAGTAGGCGCTGATATTATATCCGATTCGCTTACGCTTTTATTTAATACATCCATTACCCAAGGGATATTTCCTAGGGAGTGGAAACAGGCAAAAGTTAGTCCTGTGTATAAAAGCGGGACGCGCTCAGACAGAAACAATTACAGGCCGATTTCAGTGATACCAGCAATAGCAAAAGTAATTGAACGCATCATTTACGACCAGCTCTATACATATTTACAAAACAATGGCTTACTAACAAATTGCCAATCTGGTTTTCGTAAGCTCCATTCAACAGTTACTGCGCTACTTGATGCTACTGACAAATGGGCTTTGAACATAGACAATGGCTTGATTAACGCCATTATTTTCATTGACCTAAAAAAAGCGTTCGACACTGTTGACCACACAATTCTGCTACAAAAGCTACAAAACTACGGCGTGTGCCAGTCCAGTACCGCATGGTTTAAATCATATCTTAGTGAAAGAGAGCAGAAGTGTGTGGTCGACGGAATATTGTCAGACAGTGAAGTCCTTTCCTGTGGCATTCCTCACGGAACTATTTTAGGGCCTTTATTGTTTTTGCTTTACATTAATGACCTTCCAAATTGCCTAGAGTTTTCAAACACACAAATGTATGCAGACGATACTAGTATTACAATGGCAAGTAATTCCAGCACAGAGATTGAGCTAAAGCTCAACATCGACCTCAAAAACGTTTGTGAGTGTCTCAGATCCAATAGGTTAAGTTTAATCACGACAAAAACGGAATATCTACTATTAGGCTCACGACAAAGATCCTCCCATATGATTTGCCCAACATTACAGATTGCAGACGAAGTCGTCCCTAGAATAGCCTCGGCAAAGTCACTAGGGGTTTATATTGACGAATCACTTACTTGGGCAAGCCATGTCGAGAAGATTTCAAGTAAAATCGCAGGTGCGATTGGCGCGCTTAAACGGATAAAGCCCTTTGTCCCAATGTCCTCCCTTGAAACTATGTATAAAACGCTTATCCAACCAAATTTTGATTACTGCAGCATAGTCTGGGATGGACTGGGCACTGAGCTTTCCAAAACTGAAATTACAAAAACTTCAAAATCGAGTAGCCAGAATAATTACAAATTCAAACTTCGATGATAGTGCTGGCCCTCTTCTTGAAAAATTAGAATGGGACCGACTATCTACTCGCCGAAGTAAGCTATTGGCCATCGAAATGTACAAAGTGTACAATAATCAAGCGCCTAAATATTTAATTAATAAATTTTCTAAAGTTGTGACGCCATATAATATAAGGGATTCGACAACAAAATTACAATTGCCCCTCCCAAAAACAAACTATGGGAAAAAGCGTTTTGGCTACAAAGGAGCTTTGGTCTGGAATTCGTTACCTGAAGAGATACGACTTTCCAAATCAATAACTAATTTTAGAAATAAGCTGAACAAATTACCCCACTGCTTCTTTGATGCCCTGTAAATTGAGCATTTTATCCTTTTTTATGTCATTTTATATCATAATATATTCTATATTCAAAATATTGTAATATTTTTATACACGGCTTTTATGGAAAACAGTGTTGTAATAGACTGATAGAACGACCGTGTTTAAATAAAAAATTCTTACTTACTTACTTACTATTCATCGCATTTCGCACTATCTTGACACTGTAGTGTATTTCCGGTGTATTTAGCACGTTTCATCGCGTTTGATATCTAAAAGCACGTCGCAATACAGCGTTTTTCTTCTTCTAGATTTCGCATTTATGTTCAGTCGATCATAGCACATATAAGCGCAGTTTGCGTGTTTTGCGCAGACATCTACTTTTCAGCTTTGGACATTCATTTCTATATCAGTCACCGGTTCGCATTTAAAAGCTACAACACGCATTCCCATGCAGGAGGTAATAGATTCATAGAATATATATGGATTTTCCCCTCATTACAACGTTCCGTTTGCAGCATTTTCAGCGGTAGAGCGTACTTACGCAATAGGATACAGCACATTTAGCGATACAACGTCGCATGGCAGTTTATGGGCATTTTATCGGCGATTGTACACACGGCAATTTTACAGCTGAAACGCGCACATTTCTAGGCTTTAAACTATTCCTAGACCTTCCTAGTAGTCGCCATATAACTTACACCCATTGATTACTATTAGCATTTTAGATGTTATTAGCATTTTATCAGCATTTCTGTGTATTACGGCATTTCCATTACCGTGGACAGCGCACATCAAGAATTATTTCGGCTTTCATTTGCACCATTCAGAGGGTTATAGCGACAAGCATTCCATCGGCATTACAATTATAGTAATGGCGCACGGCAATCTATAGCATTTATATCCGCTTTATCAGCATTATATCGGCATTGTTTATGGCGAGGCACGATTGCCTTGCATTTATCGGCATTGTATTAGGACAATTGCACACAGCAGTCAATTGGCATTTTATCAGCATTGTATAATGCAATTACACATTGCAATATAACGGCATTTTACAGATTTTATCAGCATTTACTATGGCAATACATACGCCACTATTACCTTGCATTTTATCGGCATTGTAATTAATGCAATTACACATTGCAATGTATCGGCATTTTATCAGCATTTATTATGGCAACGGCACAATTGCCTTGCATTTTATCGGCATTGTATTATGGCAATTACATACGGCACTATTGCCTTGCATTTCATCGACATTGTAATTATGCAATTACACTTTGCAATATATCGGCATTTTATCAGCATTTATTATGGCAACAGCACAATTGCCTTGCATTTTATCGGCATTGTATTATGGCAATACATATGGCACTTTTCCCTTGAATTTTATCGGCATTGTATTAAATGCAATTACACATGGCAATATATCAGCATTTTATCAGCATTCATTATGGCAATTCATACGACAAATTGCCTTGCATTTTATCGGCGCATTCAATATGGCAATTGCACAGAGCAGTCAGTTGGCATTCTATCGGCATTACAATCACACATTGCAATATATCGGCATTTTAACGGCATTGTAGTATGGCAATACATACGGCAAATTGC
This sequence comes from Actinernus sp. WN-2022, assembly GCA_030867875.1. NCBI lineage: Eukaryota > Metazoa > Cnidaria > Anthozoa > Actiniaria > Actinernidae > Actinernus > Actinernus sp. WN-2022. The sequence continues at coordinate 34,142,252 of JAOWCC010000936.1, read as the reverse complement.
CTTGCATTTTACAGCTGTAGCGCGTACATATCCTTAACTGCGCACATTAGGAGTGTTCCTAGATGCAACATTAAGATATTCGCAATATTCACAGCTTACAGCAGTCCGCAATCAACATCGCACTGCGTTTTCATCATTATATGTTTACAATATTTTTAAATGGAGCAGCACACAAGTATAAATTATCACCTGGTATTGCAGGATACATCGTTATATATTATTTGCAGGCTGTGTCGGCATCATTTGTAACCTTGCATATCTATGATATCTAGTTAGTACCTGCGCATGGCACACTATTCATACTCTATTATATTCAGATGCAACACTGTTTCCTAAGTGCAGGATTATCAACAACAACACTATTCATTTATTGGTGATCGCATTGATCACTTTCTATAAGATCCACAGCACACTGTCTACATGACACACTACGTTCACATCATTCTTCACTTCCACATCTGGGTTTGGGAAACTATAATTTAGATATCAATATTTCTGTGTATTATATATTAATAGGAATGTAATTGTAAAGTGTTATAATTGGAATAAAGACTGCCGGACCCCAATTCTGAGTTTATGTTTGGTTTAGTAGTTCATTCATCAGCAAAGAAACATTTATAAAATAGGTTTCCACTTTACAGCATGCAGATATCAACACATTTCACTTTTACTTACTTTAATTGTCTCAGCGTTGTCCATGTACATTGAGCGAAAACCAAGACTATAAAACTAAGAGAGAAACTGCAAGATTTGTAATCTTGCATGTACCGCGCGTGTAGCGCGTACTCAGTCTTCAGTCAAAGCAATTTGTTTTAAATGTTGTACGTGTCCGATGATAATCAAAAGGCTCAGCTCTTCTGGCCTTTAAATTTCATGCCATTTAGATCAAGCGGTCCGATCAAGCCAATGTAGAATACACTGTAGGAATTACGATCAAACAGTCGGCTAACTCCAGTACAGGCTCTAGTAATAATTTCAGACCAAAGGCGACTCCAGAGTACGTTAAGTACTTCCCCTGGCAGGTGAAAATTCGGGAATATATGACTGAACACAAAATCTAATAAATAAGGAACATTTTCCCCCATAAATACTCAACTGGTATGCCCCTGTGAGACCGATGGAATAGGATTTGTTTCAATAAGCTCTCCAGAGCCATTATCTGGCGGATCGAGAAATTTGAGCTCGCAATGCATCTTGGTTGAATGAGCTCCTTTAAGGTAAAGCAGTCAAACCTTTTTCATGGTAAATAAATGGGCTGTCTCTGGATGAAAGTTCACAATATGTCCTACCACGAAAGCAAAGATACGGCGGTTATAATCTGAACTGGCTGGATACTGGGCAACATATTATACACAGTCAGCGGAGAAAGACATGGTCGTAATCTGCATGAACTTCAAGGTCAATTTTCTCTGTTAAAACGAAGGGGCCCCTTGGCGCCCCTTGACTTTTTCTGTATGTTTATCATTAAAAGTACCACGCTGTGTAAATATAATAGTAAATTCTCATCTCTGAACGTAGTAAATAGACTTTTGGAAGAGCACTCGATTCAACGCATACACAACACGAACGGTAAAGACAAAGGCGTGATTAGATAAAGATTTAGGTACTTAAAATGTCTTATCTGCTCTTGAAACGTAATCCAAGCATTGTTTACATGTTTTCCTTGTCAGTTTCAATAAGGATATGAATAATATTTTCAGAATATTCCGATACGGTACAAAAGCACATACAACGTCCTCTCTGAAAAAACGCTTCACAGCTTTAGAAGCACTCTGATTGGTCAACTTGAGTCACGTGAGTCATGTCCGACACCGCCTGATTTGTCACTGATGTTTATCCATTTGTTGATTTAACGCGCGCTCATAATACAGCTCGGGCTTCCTGTGGCTCCGGTTTGTTTACATATAGCTCGGGCTTCCTGTGGCTCATCTCGCTAACTACATAAAAAAAATGTTGAAGAACAGTAAATGAGCTAAGTTTTTGGTGGTAATTCACGGCGATATCGAGTGGTACACACTCGCAAAAGCTTCCTAGAAACCGTCAAACTGGTCCAGAATTTCGGCGATTTTTTTTTCTCCCTATGATCGGGACAGATATGAGCCATCATAAGGATTTATAACGGTCATCACATTCAAATTTTTTTAATCAAACTGTCGAATGATCTCCCGTCTAGAGTCCCCAGCGAAGAAATGGACAGCTGACATATTTCCCCTAATCTCCCTCGTACAGGCTGTTTTGCAACTTGACACACCACCCCGATTAAGTTTTTTGGCAGCTTCCGACAAACTAACCGGAAGAAAAATATAAAGTATTTGTATGAATGAAATAATGTTACAGAATTTGACTATATAGATCACAAATAGAAGTATATATAATAAACACAAAGTAGTATGGGTCGACTCGTTTTGACAGAAGAAAAACATTCTTGACATTCAGAAAAAAACATTTCATGGTATTCAAATAAAATAAAGACCGGCATGAGATTTAGAGGTAACACATGGCTGATGCACTATAAATAATAATCTACCGGAGTAGAACTGAAAACTTAGACAATAATAAATGACAGAAATAATAGAGTCCTGTCCAAACCCATATATACTATGGATTAATGCACTGTTATAATCGTGGAAGTAGCGATATCTGCTCTAGCTTCGTGAATGAACCTATGTTATTTCTCTTTCATGCATTGCGTGATTCTTCCATTCACGTCGTCACTGCTGATCAATTGTATGTGATTAACTATAAAGGACAAGATTTCCAATAAAACAAAGAACAGAACCTAGTAGCGCAGGGGCACACAAATTCCGCGGGCTCCATGTATATTCGATGCACCTCGATCCACAAAAACCTATTCTACACAATATATAAAGTAATGCCAAAGCGACTTATGTATCAAGAATAACCACCGTTAACCCCTGGCTAGATTTTATCAGTTTGTCCCTCCATATATATAATATAATGTCAAACAAGAGCCCATCTGGGCTTTCACTCGGGCCACTATATATACATCAATGCAGCCAGACACTCTTTTAAGGTGAGCACACACCAGGAGACGTTTTGCATGTCCCCTAGTATGTTCCACCTTTATGGAGGAAGGGGTACTCCCATAAAGACATTGTTTTCAGTGTCCAAGGGAAGCTAGCACTATTATAAATGTGGATGGGGGAGGGAGGACTTCCTCAAGATGCACATTTTTTAGGCCCCTTGGTTGTGCAAGGCAGGTTTTTTTCTTTGATATTTTGCGTTCCAGGATTTTATTATTTATTTTGGACTACCCTTCTTCAGATTTCTGATGATGTGTTCTCAATGAGATTGAAGATGAAATACACTTTTATTTGAAATCCTCTTAGTAATAACCAAAGGGAAGAAATATTAGCTGAATTTAGCAGTCTTTAGGAGTGGCCGGTAGCGCGGTGACTTTCATTCTCTGCTCCCCTAGTATATATACGTAATTTAATATTTTTGTTTTTCTCGTACATGTAAATTAAAGAAGTTGACCTTTTACTGTAAACACGACTTATTCATGTAACACACGTTTACAATTTAGTCTGCTGTTCTGTTATACTGCAGGTTTCGAGTACTAATAGATGAGTCTCAACTGTATGTTTATATTTGTCCCATATTATAAGTTGTATCCTGTCCATCCTGTGATGGAGCTATCACTATATTTCTCTACTGTTCTTTCTACCCTGCGGCTCTTTATCAAGTTCGCTGATCGCCGCCTCGCGGTATTTGTTGGATTAAAGATTATTAACTGAAATGCCTATTGGTTATCTCTAATTAAAAGCTTTACCCTCATTCCCAAAACTTCAGTCTGCTCATTATATTACAGAACTATAAAGGAAGCTGTTGGAAGCCTTTAATTTCTCGAACCAAAACCTCGGCCGTGAGACGATTTACCTTGAGAGTTGAATATTGCTTGGCACATCATAAATATTCTGTGCTGAGTGTGTATTCTGGCTTCGTGTTGGTGAGTGACAGTGTTGCTTTCACAGTTCAGGAGTTCAGAGTCTTCAGGAGAAACCCATAACTGCTCAACAACAGTACATGTATTTGCTAGTAAATCGCTATAAATCAGCTATTCAGTATACCTGTATAGTATAAGGTACACAGGTCTCGATACGAGATCGGTAAACCAGCCCGAAAATACGGTCAAAATTATTTTAGTGTTGGCCTACCGATCACGGTGTTTGCGCTGGTATGCATAATGACCGAGTAAAATAAAATGTGGCATAAAACCTACGAAACGTACCTCAAACAAGAATATAACGTCCGCAGAATCTCAAGATGGCGACTGGACTGGAGATAAATCTATTAGCGTCAACAATTAATGCATAATTTAACGCATGCGCAGAAATTTTGCTGCACAGAACAACGGCCTGCAGATTTAGACTCGTGCCTGCCACAGGCAGCCCGAGTAATGAATGCTACACATCATGGCATATAAAGATATAGACAGACATACAAATGTATAGTAACGGTCTTAATACATGTATTTCTAACTGCGGCCTTATCAGTGTCCGGCGGAAAATGCATGCAATAAAGCTTAAGAAATAACGTAATTGTAGTGATTATATTGTTTGTGATAATCGTGGTTAATTCTTTCAATATAATACTAGACATTCAGCCCGGGTCAAAACAATAATTCAGAGTTTCAACGTTGAAGAATGATTGAGGGATAATCTGCTCCGCAAAGCAGAACTGTGTTGGCTATGTTCTGGAATTTGCATTCTAAACCGAAAGATCCGCCACCGAATCAAAAACAACAACAAAAACTACAAGCTTGCGTGCTTTCACCTTTCCCCTTCCCTTCTGAGACCCATTCTATTTTCATTTGTTTGTTTTCCTTCGTTATTTTACTTGCTCTTCTAATTTCCTTTCGCGAAATATGACCTGTGACCTTGTCTGTAACGCCGTTTAGCCACTATTGACAATCTCGGACAAATTGAGTAGGAAAAAAAATGATTTAACATCATTGAAATGGAGGGAGGGGAGGTCTTAAATTTTCAACAGATTTGACCGAGAATGTAGCTACCACAAAACATTTCTCAGCCTATAATTTCCTAGCCTGTGTAGTTATTAATTAAGTACACATAATTTATATTCTCTTGCATCACGATTATGGGAAAAAATACCGTTAGAAATAAAATCCCTCCCACACAATAGTTTTAAAAAACAATACAAATTATTTTTACTTGAAAACCAGGCCTAAGTTATTGTGTAAAATTGTAAATATAGAACAATAACTAAGATCGAATTAATATATTCATACCATCTTTATTCTTTGCATATATATAAATATATTGTCAACGTCTCCATATAATTATGTATCAATATTGTAAATAAATTCTTCTTCCTATTAGTATTAATTCTAGCCGCTTACCACTCAAGAACATTTGTACAATAGATATTTATGTATTTTCTGTGCTCCAAATATCCTCATTTATTTTTCTTGTGATAGAGGTCAACTAGAAAGCCTATGGCTCCTTTGACCTCTATGCACATTCTTGAAATTCAAAACTATTTTATTATTACCGTACCTCTCTTTTTCTTTCTACAATTATTTTCTTGTGTAATTATCTTTAAAAGAAATAGTGCAAAATAAAACGAACTTGAACGAACTTGAACTTCTCATGATGAAACACACACTACATTACCCTGAATAATACCCTATTTATATTGCTCACTAACTATAACTGTAAGTTCATTCTGAAACAAATACGCTTACTTTGTACAATATATATAATAACTCTTTATTTGAAATTATATTAGTCAGTTTTTTATGCCCAAGACAGATAAGAATTAAGCAAATAATATTCGCTGATGTTCATGTAGTATACTTGGTTTGCGGTTTATTACACAGTCATAGCTCTTTTACAATGGGAAGTACATGTAGCTGATTTACCGAGGGAATCAGTCAAACCCGTTCCCAAACTAAATTTCCTTTGACGAATTTCCATGGTGAGATAAAAAGCTAATTAATGTATGTATGACATTTCCTGAGCTATATAAACTACATATACAGGTCAGTTTTCGGTATCCTGAGATAGGCTAGCTTTTTTAAAATAATAGCAATGAAACACAGATACCTGACAAGCAATGCAATGCTGAGAACTCCATGCCAAATTCAGTTGAGTTTTTTTCTGGTGTTTACCGTAGTCGGTAAATTGCTGTACGTGCTACATGTACATGCAGTACATTACAAACTCATTTTAAACAAATTTTATTGAGCAAATTATATAAATTACAAAGTCAGTTGGCAACTATCACAGGCCACTTCTTCGAGATAATCTTCGCCAAGAGGATCACCGTGAAACAATCAAATGAGCCGCAGGTCCTACTTTTGTTTCCCGGCCGGCCCTTTGTGATGTTTCCTTTATTCCACTGTATAGCTGCACTGTGCATGTATCGTCTCGAGATTACACTATATAGACTAGAGTCCATGTTACTTTTTCTGTTGTCCGTGATATTGATGAATGTTTGCGGCTAACTCAGCACCAAGGAGGATTGGAAGGCCTTCCCACAATCCTTTGCGTACCAACTATATTATCAATTTTCCCGGTCACGTGAGCAATTCATTCTGCGTTGAATTTCGTGGAGGTCGGACCGCGGCAGCACAAATTTTCACAAAGCATCTCAAAACCAAAGTTTTTCCTGGGATTTTGACGTATGTTTAGGCTAGCTTTGACTTCCCCGTATTTCTGACCATTATTTTACAATGAAAGACTACGAAAAATGGGAAAATATGCAAAGAATTACTTGTGATTTGAGTGAAAAGTTTTCAATTTAGAGGTTCGCGCGCGCTACTGACGCAATCTGATCACGCCATTTTCGAACAATGAGCGCGCGCTCAAAGCTGCTCTTGTACGAGCGCGCGACTGAATAAACCAAAGTATTACTTATTTCTGCCCTTTATCTTTTCAGGTAATCATAATTGTTTTTATGTAAAATGATTAACAAAGAATCGTCTGTTTTTTTGGTATAATTACCAATAAACACCACTCGTACTGTTCGCGAAATGCTTCACGAAAGATCGGCGTGAGTACTGTATATCCAGTGAGCGCGACATTTTGTGAATGGTATCGAAACACCGTAAACAATACGCATTTTCAACGGCTTTGTAAACCTCTTAAACCTGGAGCCCTTTGGAGCCCTTTGCACAAATTAGACACTTAATTTATTTATGTCACTGCTCATGCTAATTTCCAGGTAAGGTTAGTTGTCTAAAAGGTTTGTAGTTAATTTCTTTCAGGGTAAGATTTACGACTTGAGTGCGCGGGAAATTTCTCCCAAACAACCTCTCGAGAAAAGTGTCCGATAAATATGCTCAGATTGTATGAAAAGTTCAAAAATTGAAGATGTTTAGCGAGGAGTAAAGTTAGAAAGTATATTTCTGACTTTGTTGAATCCATCTCTAGTTTCTAGAGTTAAAAAACTTCAAGGAGAAATTTAGTTGGAAATGACAAAACTCGCGGGAATCTCCAAGTTTCTTGCCTTCTTGACAAATTTTCAAGCGCAAGTGTTCATGGGAAGGCCTTCCAATCCTCCTTGCTCAGCCACGCAACGTTCAAACCCGGAAATATTGCTAACTCAATCTGCGCATGCTCAAGTTAGTGCCTGCGATATCCCAGCGGTTTTACCCAATTAAAATTAATCTCTCGGTCAGCCATGTCGAACGGTAAACGCTAAAAACAGTCCATTTTGATCCTTTAACTGGTCTAGGATGAATGAATATTCTATATTACTAGTTTCTTAAGCAGGTAAGGATGCCGGGTGAGGTAATATATCGTTACTATTGCATGACAATAACAAAAAAAATGGCTGGTAAAACAGCCGCTACTTTGCAAAGTTGTTCTAATAAACGCACTTACATGGTGGAATTCCGAGCAGGATTACCGAAAAGCCTGATTTTTTCTTTAGAAACTACATTAATATTATGAAAAGGTTGTATCTGTAGAAATGAATAAACAGGCAATTGAACAATGGACTTTATTTGTGATTCTTCTACGTAACTTATTGTCCTACCGACCATTTCATCCTGGTTCGCCACTTGGGGACTTAGAGAAGCGTTGTTCTTCGGAAATATTGACTTAATTTTAAGTAGAGTACTTCCTATACCTCCCTCAGGCTCCAAGAAATGACTGTACGTTGTTTTCTCTATCCCCTCGACACGACAATCGATCAAGACATTCTAAGAGATGATATTTATCTAGTTGGGGGGATGGGGGATGGGGGGGGGGGGGGGGGGGGGGACATGGTTATGTGGATTTGAAGGGGGGCCACTGATTGTTCCAGCACTATGAGAAATGAAAGACTATCAAAACTGTCGACATTTTCCTGTCGTTCTCTCCTGCTCAGCGAAGAACATTGGTGTTACATTTGATAGTACTATGAATCTTGAGAGTCACATCAAGGAGGTCTGTAAGATCTCCTTCTATCATATTAAGAACATTGCCAATATCAGACGTTTCCTAAGTTTTGACTCTATTACGACGTTGATTAATGCTTTTGTTATATCTAGAATTGATAACTGTAATGCATTATTGTATGGTCTGCCAGGTCATCTCATACAACGTTTACAATATGTGCTTAATTCTGCTGCAAGGCTAATTACGGTGTCACGCAAGTGTGATCACATCACACCTCTGCTTTATGAATTGCACTGGCTCCCAGTGGAGCAGCGCACAACTTTCAAGATTCTACTTTATACATATAAGATAGTTAATGGTGTTGCACCTGCTTACTTAAGTGAGTTACTAGAGCCATATGTTCCGGCACGCGCTCTAAGGTCGGCTGAGAAGCTGTTGCTTCAGCAACCGGCTCACCGTCTGAAATCCTATGGTGCTAGGGCGTTTTCTGTTTGCGCGCCAAGATTATGGAACAATCCCAGTAGATATTAGGAGAAGTGACTCTATTCAGATTTTTAAATATAAGCTAAAGACACATTTATTCAAATTAGCATTTTATTAATACATACAAGTGTTTTACATACAAGTTGTTTCAGTTGTAAATAAGTTTTCCAGATTTATCCAAGATATTGTACATTAGATTTCTATTTATTTATTTTTACATCAATGTAAAGCTCATTCGGGCATGCAATGGAGAATGCGCTATATAAATATATATTATTATTATTAAAACATATGTTGAGAGCTGGCTGTATTCTTTTAAAATAAAGTATAAATCAAAAAGGCTTTCAAGTCCTTGCACCTCATAATTTTCTGGTTCCTTCAAGAAATAAACCACTTGGCATTATAGCTACAGCTAAGTCTACCTCGTCCAGCATAAGTGTCATTCCTCACCATTTGTTCTCATACCGGACATATGTTTCTCATGCCTCGGCCTTGCTTTGGGAATGTTCACTTAATATGAGGGGGGGTGGTCATGAAGACCATAAAATATCATAGGAGGGGGAAATCTAATTGAAAAACCTTGTAACCCCCCTTTTAACTGCCAAAAACATTTAAGTGCCCCCATTCAATACCTTCGTGCAATCCCCTCCTAACATTAAATCAACATTCCCTTATCACATCATTTGCTGACAATAGTAGAGTAGTTTTGTTATTAAAATATTATAACTTTGCTCCAAAGTGGTCTGGGAATACATGAAATGTCATTTTAGAGTGCTTGTATTTAAAAAATATCCTGGCATGATTCCACCACCTAATCCAAGAACCTTGCACCCTCATAGTCCAATTGACTTTGGCTGGGTTAAAATATATTTTTTCTCTCTAATTCCTCTCCATTATCAAATAGTTTGTGACCATGCAGAGTTGTCACTAGGATTTTGGGGTAAGGTCAGGAAAAAACAGAAAATAATGGGAAGTATGTAAAATATGGGGGAAATATTTGGAGGTAAAGTCAGACAAAGTCAAAAACAAATGGGATTGAAAACAGTTTTTCAAGTAACCCAGTACATCCAGCGGCTAAATTTATGGTACCCCTAACCCCAATTTACTAAATTTAATTCGTCCTGAATCTTTAGAGTAATTGTATGAAAACTGTTTTTTTTTTTGTATGAATCATTGATTGTCTACAACCTGTTCAAGTTGGTTAAAAAAGGTGAAAGGCAACCTGGCTCTTTTCCCAACCGAGCAGCAGTATACAAATTAGAAACACTGTTATTTGGTTTAGTACATCATGGCATTTAGTGTTACATAAGATCAGGAGTCCATAATAATAGGAACCACAACAAGTGCTGGTGATCTTACATCACTCAACCTGGACTCCAAACTGCACAGCCATGAAACAATTATTTCCCAGGACTTTAATCACAATATAAAAATCAGGTATTTCACTGATTTCATTTTCTCTGTTTTTCATTTGTCCACAGTTTTTATATAGCCTTAGAAATTAAATAAAACTAAAATGGGGTTAGGGAAACTTTAATTGGGACCAGCTGATATGAGAGTGAAGGGGAGGAGGGTTGGGCAGTTCCTTCCTGTCCTGCCTCCCATACTGATCCCCACACACCCATTTTACCCTCTGATCTGGCAACAACCCTGATTCATGTTTTATCCTCAAGCATATAGACTTCAGTATACAAGTTTATAATCAAAAATAAAAAAGGTCAAACCTTAGCTTACTTTCGTTATTAGTCAGCTAACTACCTAATATGGCTGTGTATTGTTATTAGTTGCATATTTTGGCCAATAAAACGAAAATAAGAATACAGCTTAAAGGGGCTGTGTCACGATAAGACTTTACATTCATTTTTCCGGGCCAGAAAGAGCTATTTCTACCGATTTTGATATGAACTAACGAACCTCTCGGACATGTGAGATGCTTAAAATGAAAGCAAATATGCAAAAATGACTAACAAACAGTGTATATAAACAGTCTCCAGGGAAAATATTGAAAATCCTTTCAATCAAGCATTGAGGGAGGGAAGTTTAACTGTTTGTATCCAATTAACAGCCACTAAACGAGTGATTACTTGATACATGCGCAGTACCATGACATAGCCCCTTTAATATTAGTTACATGTAGCTGACTAATAAGTTGTTTATTATATCAATCTGCCAAAAAAACTCACCATTTCAGTACTTCCGAAAAACAACTTGTTACAAATGTAGTTGCCCCAATTGTCAGAAAACAATAGCTCATTTGTTGTGTAACAAGTCAGGGGCAACCATGTGAAGTAAAAAGACCCAAGGTGGCCGTGCCCAGGAAATTACAGCAATTGATTTAGGTATACTCATAACAAACATTAATTTGATAGCAAACATTGTTTTCAGTGGATCGGTTGATTAAACAACAATTACATAATATTTTACCAGTTACATGTAAGATACAAATTTTAACTATATAATTTTTGAATAAAGTGTGAATGCTACATAGATGGTATGGCCCATTTAACATTCAAATGGAAGGAGAATACAAGTGGCAAAAGTATGCTAGCACATTGATACAAGTTGATCTCATCTCAGAAGGAGTCATCTTGAGTTTCCCTACAGAATCAGGGTCCAACAACTGTCCAGGCAGACTTTCCAACTAGCATTTATAATTATCATGTGTCTATGTGGCAGACTTGCCAGAAAGGGTGTTCCATCACCTGGACAATCTAGAAAGGCAAGGAATTTTATTAATACACCACTAAGATACATTGTATGTTTTAACAATTAAACTCCTAGTGAGGTAACATGTACAGTAAATAAATTATTGGCTGATCTTCCCTAACTTACACACGTATTCAAGTATAACCCAGAAAACTAGCAGTTATGTGAACTTCAATTTGCAGACTATGAGTCAATCTATGTTAATATTATGTTGTATCGGATCCAATACAACAAGGCAGTTTATGCTGTAAATAGTACCTACATGCAGAGTGCTCTAGCTAAAGGTAATACTTGAAATATGACTAACCATACAATGTAGATGAATACAAAGTGAATGGTTTTTCATCACATAGGAAAAATGCAATCATGATAGTAACATATATATATGTAGTCATCTGCAGGGTAACAAACTAGCTGTTGTAGACACCTTTTTTAAGCGATGAACACAAAAAGGTTCACTACAAAATTTATATCATTCACAGAAACAGGAAAACATGAAATAACCGACATAAGCATTTATGCATTTTTAATACAATTAGGAAATTAATGCATATTGTCTTATGTCTGGAGAACTGGACTTTCATGGGTCTCTGGAGCTTTAGGTGAGAAAGCATCAACTCTTAAAATGTATACATCCTACATGTAAGTTCAAATAAGGAAATCATGCATTTCAATTTTGAAATGCTTGTGCTTTAAGCAATTTTATAGTCATGCGTTTTATTTGCTTTCAGAGAGTAACATTGATGCCCTAATGACCTTTTATCAACAAAATTGGCCTGTAACATACAGTGTGGTCTTCTAGTATAGTGTAACTTCGGAAATGAGGAGCAGGGATGAGATGGCCTACATGTAGAATACCTACATGTAGAATCTCTACATTTTTCTACATAGCACCTTCAACACCAGACTGGCTGAACAAAGACTGGGTCAGTGCATTACATACTGGAGATCGAGAACTGTAAAGCACCATCCCATGCCCATGGCAGTGTATCATTAGCACAGTCATGTACACACAACTCTTGTAATCGTTTCCCAATTAATAACTTTTTATCTCTTTTGGCAATATTGGTACATTATAATTTTCATGTTGGATTATCCATTCACTTGTAAAAATAAGGAAATCTGATTCTGATTCTGGTAAACTAGCTAGACGGTAAATAGGCTTCAAAAACTCATGAATAATTAATGAGCATTTTGTCCAATCAGATGAAGCAAATCAGTCACGTGCATGCTCCTTTATACCTGATAAAATCTCATCATTCTAAAAGGCCCGCGGAGGGATTTGAATTCTGTCCCAGGGGGAAACTGGGTTAATGATTGAGACAATGGAATTTCAGCTTTCTCAATGAATTGCTAATTAGGATGAACGTTTTATATAAAGAATACTAATGAACATGAAATTTTATATAAAGTTTCATCCTAATTAAGAATTCACTGATAAAGACCCAAAGATAGCAAAAAGTACACGGAACATAAGGTACCTAGATAATAAATTTTGCACTAAATTTACTGATATCAGCAGACTACCGAGATACACAGATAATATTTTTAAAATGAAGTTATCCAACTACCATTACTTGTTTACCGAGCCACTGTTTAGTTCCAATTATTAAACCAAACTCAAAGCAGTAAAATTATAAAAACGTGCATTAAACTTACATATTTTGTGCCGGAGTCAAAAATTTAGAGTCTGCCGTCATGTCAGTCACATCGCTTTCCAAGTCTTGAACTTTATCGAGGTAAACCACGACACCAAATCCTTCAAGTGCAGATTCTTCTTGCATTGCGAAATTCCGCTTCAAACAACATAGTATGGTAATTTCTTCATGTCATTCCCTTGAGATGTTCGTAATTACCCTATATCATTATGACGTCACGGCTTGTTTCTGAGGGGAACAGAATCGACTTGAACAATAGAATTTTGAACTAAATCTGCTCTGCTGAGGAAAATTTAACTTCGAATTGTCTGGTTTCCAGATATCAGCTGTATCAATGTTTATCCCACAATATTTACCGTATTTGGTAGCTGTTACCGCTATTCTAGATTCTACAAAATACATTTGATAGCGATTTCCTTTGTGTTGTTGCTGTTTTGTCCCTGTTTTGTTCCCCTCCCACGACCGTGATCCTTAGCGTTTAAACAATAGATTGTTTTGATATGACGTCATAGTGATATAGGTCAATTGCAGGCGGTGATTACTCGAATATTTTGCATGGCGTTGTGAATACAAAGGTTCAATGGTTCATTAAGTAACCATTCCCTTGAGATGTGCGTCTTTCTTTCATTGCATTCTTAAAGCGTTTTTGAAGCCGTTTAAAACACTCACAGCACGTGTTTTATCAAGTCTAAAAATTCTCGGGCTTCGAATTTTTAAACTTGATAAAACACTGCTGTTCGTGTTTTAAACAGTACATAACACGTTCTCGTTGAATACTCTCAGTTTTCTTTATTTTACACTATTCATTTAATTTTTATACAGTCGGTTCGGGTATCATTAAATAATGGGAATAACTAGTTACTTTAAACATAATAATGTAGATGAAGGTGCATGTGCAGTGGTTAAAGGCGCTTAAAGCTTTCGAGTTAACCACCGAGTTAACTTTCGAGTTGGCACTCTGAACGAGCACACTTTATACCCTTCAAGTTATCATATCGATATTTCATACACGTAGCAACATATATATAAAACGATTTTAATACTCACCTCATATAAAAGCTCCCATAGTCACTGTATAAACGCTTTCCTGCATTTTTCGCTCATTTTTCGGTCCTTCCTGTCGTACAGTTAAATGGCGGACGGCCATGTAAGTCACCGTAAGTCCTACTTTTATGATCAAAAATCTCTACTCCCAAAGAAAGTCCATTAAAAGTAGACCACAGAAGTTGAAACAACAGAACGTGTAGAATAGGCCTTTTGCATCAATTGATCACGTGACGATTTTCCCATAGCAACGCCTTGTGTGGAGGGCAAGCCATTCTAACTTTCCTTGACAACAGAGAGAGCGTGGGAGACGCGAACGTGAAACCTCAATACTAAAAGTTCTGCCGGTTCCTTTGTTATTCGTTTTCAGCTCAAATTTATCATAACTATTTAGCTTTAAATCTTAAAGTTCAGTGTTAGAGGATTTTAAGAGCCGTAAGACGATCAGAAATAGCTTTCTGAAGCCAAAACCGAACCGGACTCTGCGAGTTACTCGCAACACGAGACAACAGCTGGCGCCGGTAAGAAGTTGACTTCGGGAATGTACTTTTCTTCCACGCTTTAAATCGTCTTTAATTTCTAGAAAAATTATGTGATGACAGGAGAATGATGTATCTGAACGCTTTACAGGCTACAGAGATATTATAAACTGATGTACGAATAACAACCTGATATTATAGGTTGTTGAGTAGCTGGTTTTCGGCCTATGTGACAGGTTCTCTTTTTTTTTTATCACCAGCAACACTAGAGTCTGTAATCTTGAAATAAAGCCCCTCGTTACTTCGTATTTTGTTGATCCACTGAGACCTTAATCCCATGTCTTTACCGGGGAATTTTTGCGATGAAAGGAAAGTCCATCGTTATAGCGTGAATCACCACTGCATATTTGTGGCACACAACAGTGGTAGCGCGTTCCAGTTTATACAACACCAGCGTCTCCTAGCATCTCCTCGGCTATGGTAGAGTATTAAATAGATACATCTCCTGTCATCAGATAATTTTTCTAGAACAAAAACGATTTAAAGCGTGGAAAAAAAGTACATTCCCGAAGTCAGCTCAGTTCTTACCGTCTGTCGAGGCCGCCATCATGTTGCGAGTATTCGCAGAGTCCGGTTCGGTTTTGGCTTCAGAAAGCCATTTCTGATCGTCTTACGGCTCTTAAAATCCTCTAACACTGAACTTTAAGATTTAAAGCTAAATAGTTATGATAAATTTGAGCTGAAAACGAATAACAAAGGAACCGGCAGAACTTCTAGTATTGAGGTTTCACGTTCGCGTCTCCCACGCTCTCTCTGTTGTCAAGGAATGTTAGAATGGCTTGCCCTCCACACAAGGCGTTGCTATGGGAAAATCGTCACGTGATCAATTGATGCAAAAGGCCTATTGGGAAGCTCCATTCGATTACCTTGGAAAAATCAAGTAAATGTGCTATCGGCCATCGAAAATAGAGTTCGATTTTTTCTGTAATTCCGCCGGAATTTGAAGCTCCGTATTCAGACTAATATTAGCATTGGATACTCGTGCTTTGAATACCATAAATCCTTCTCATCTTCACGTTAGGAACCCTCTTTCTCTCAATTTCAAGTAGTTCCGCGCGATCTGCACTTATAACGCCATTGTTCTCACAACAACACAGAGCTTCCATTCGGTTTCTGCTCGGATTTTTTTTCACGATCGAAGCTACACGTGTCAGTTTCGGGCTCGCGCCGCGCACGCGCAGATTGAGTTACCATCCCGAACGTTACGTGCAGCACAAACAGTTCGAAAAAAAGGCGCCCAAACGTGAATACCGTTTATCGCGTGATTGGAATTGGATATCGTAGTTGTATCCATCAAATGTATTTATACGATACGCGTACCGTGCATACTTCTACCGGAATGCACATTGATAAGAACAGAAGAACAAATATTTATTCTCTCTTTAAACCCCAGAACATAAAAAACACTAAATCAATGCGTTTAAACTGTGCTTCTTAAGCTTCAGATATCTAAAAGAGCCCATCGTTCTAATTCGTAAATGTACGTACATGGTGCATGTTTTGTTACTCTTATCACGATTTCAGTGTTAATTGATATTTGTAACTCAGCGTGCGTGATGTGAAGTGCACAGGATCACATTTTCCGTATGTAACACGTTTGGGAAGCGGCATGCAAAGCTCTTGTCAATGATATAGTCATTGAAACTATGGTACATAACGAATTTGGATACATGACTTGTCAGTCAACAAAAATAGCCGGCATCAGCGTTGATCAAGCCATCTTGACGTTATATATATACGTGGAACAGACAAAAGTCCACACAACTTCGACGTTCGTCTGCAGTAGACCTACATCACGTTAATCTGCAGACGTGGAGCAGACAAAAGTCCACACAACTTCAAAGCTCGTCTGCAGCAGACCTGCAGCACGTTAATCTGCAGACGTGAAGCAGACAAAAGTCCACACAACTTCGACGCTCGTCTGCAGCAGACCAAGGACAGTCTTGCAGACATCTATTTAACCTGCAGGTCGCCTACATTTCGCCTATACATTAATTAGGAAGACCTGCTGCAAGTCTGCAGCAGGTCTTCAACTTTGGTACGGGAGTCGGTCTCTTCGATAAAGATAATTTGTATCGATTGTGTCAGAAGTCCACTGACACTAGCACTGCTGAACTGGGCAAACGACAGCGCTGCAAAACTCATAAAAGGGTCACCCTGTGTTGTAACGTCAAGATTAGTGTTGCGCTCGCTACGCTCGCAGCAATTAATGTAATATGGACGAGAGCGTTTTCCCAGGATCTAAACCGTTCATAGAATGAGTATTTTACTCGCTGGAGGGAAATATGGAAAATACGCCACTCATCTCCCGGATGTATGACGCTTAACGGCTTTTGAACTACAAAGATGGCGGCAGATTTGTGAGAAAATCATGTTAACAGCTTAAATTAGCAGCAAGAAAATCAACATTCAGGGCAGAACAAGCAAAATAAGATCTAAACTCTCTAAGGATTTTCTCGACTGCCATGAAGAGATAAAACGAACCTCACGAAATCAGTCTCCCAGAAGAGCTTCGAAAGATCGCGAATTCGGAAGTTTGTAGTAACAGTAAGTAAAGCGAACAGAGAAGAGTTCTTAGAACAGTCTAATTGTCCATATAATAATAAAAAAAATTACACGGTGGTTTGAATATATCACAGTGAAGTTTATCATCTCGAGTCCGTCCGAAACATTTCGGTCGTTCGCTGGCGCTCACTCGTGAAATAATTTACCTCTCGAGGATAAACTTCATATCTTCGCACCACCGTGTAATATACCGGTATCATTTAACATCACCTTCATATTTCTATTCGGTAGAGTACAACATAATTTGAAGTGGTACTTACATTTTAGGTGTTCCTATTCTGCGCTTACATCCATTCGCTGATCGGCAGGTACAAAATGCAGACTGAAAAATGCAGACTGCAGACGGAAAATACAGACCGGAATATGCAGACCGGAAAATGCAGACCAGACAAAATCAATAAGAAACATCTATCGGTCTGTAACAGGGCGACTCTGCAAGGCTTTAGATGACTTAGGGCACAAGGAGATAACCCTAGCGCTGGGTCATTTCCTCTTATTTTTAGCGATGTGTTTACAAGCAGGCGGGACAACTCAACTCGGCTGCCCGGGTTATCCTAGCGCTAGGGTTACCCTGTCTGTAAACGGTTTTGCTAGGGTAACCCGCCTACCCGGGTCAACTCTATTCTAGACTGGCCAAATTTCACATTGCAAGTTTCTAAAGTTCTCTAGCAATTAGTAGGTAACATAACAACATAAAATATCTAAAACGAGGACCCAAACATGTTGGCCCTCCCCAAAACATCAGCCCAAAAAATATTGGTCCTCCCCAAAACACCAAAAGAGGAAAGCATTTCTTTTGTTTTACTCCTGAAAACCTCGTTATCAAGCAGAATGTTTGAGGTCTCGAACGGTTGAGGGACATTTCCAAGGTGGAGCTGAATGGTCGATTGAAGTAGCCTAAAAATATTGTAAAAGTTTCATTGTTAAAACAGGCGCCCAAAAATGTGTGACCCTCCCCAAATCGAAGCCCAAAAAATCTTAGCCCTCCCCCTAAATTTACCGGCCCTCCCCCCCCCCCCCCCCAGTAATTAAAAAGTAAAGTAAAGTAAAGCTACTTTATTTAACGTCGGTAACTCGTGACAGTCTAGTGAGACTGATAAACTTGAGGCCGACGGGAGACCTACGATTTTACGTCCTTATCCGAGAAGACGTGAAGGTCTAACCATTTGCAGTTGTTTCACAAAGGCAGCACCTTCTTCTCAGTTATTTTAAGACCCCGAGTGTTGGTCCGGCCGGGGTTTGAACTCGCGACCTCCCGCGCAACAGACCGGAGCTTAACCACTGAGCTAACCGCTCCTTTAGAACTCATCCACTCTAATAGAGATGGCGCACGCAAGGCTCGCGAGGCATTTCTTATTGATAAAGGACAAACATTAGAACCTAAAGGCATGAACAGAAAGGAAGAAATGTAATTTTATACTACTCAGTCTCTATTATGGAATTGTATTTATCTTAGTTCTCTATCACGCCCACTCATCACTTGTAATTTTATCTCCTAGTCTCACATTCATGTTTTCAAAATTTAAAATTTGTAACTAACGGTTTCTTGCCATATACTTGTGTACCCTGAGCCAACCGAAATATCGGTAGTAATTATATATATTTCCAGTACCGTACAATCAGCCTTTCATCTTGTCTTGATATTCGTATATTTTTGCTGATTATATCCCATCCAAGGTGATCCGGTTCCTGCACTTCGTCCGAATTGGTCCTCGCATTCAGTACATTACTTATTCTTGTGCTATTCTTTTCAACTATAAAATTTCAATAAACGTTATAAATGCTATGATCTCGCTGGTAATTCTACCCAAGGCTTTTCCGGCCACGCCTAGTATTGTTTATTGTAGTTTTGTTTAGATAAATACTTGGTTAAAAATTATTATTTCTTTCATCTTTTGGATAATGAACAGACCAATTTAGTTGCTGACTCAGTAATAAATCATATGACTCTAGGCCTCTATAGTCTATAGGTAGTGTTGTTTGAATAACGCGAATAAAGTAAAGATAGAAAAAAGATCACTCAGCTGTACGGAGGGAATTGTCAACTTTATTTAAGCTTAGTATGTCCAAAGAACGTTTAGGAAAATGTGTGTTGAAACATGATCATACGCTTTCAGTGCTTTTTAATACACCTGAATACATCAAGAGTATCTACTCTTTATGACTGAAAAGAAAGGATTGGCTTAAATATTATAGTTTTTTGTGATGTCACTTCCAACAATTGATCGCTGACATATGAATGAGGCTTATAAAGCCATTAAGCAGCAGTACTCTGATCAACTTTTATACTTTATCTTTAAGTTAAGTTAAACACTGTTCATGTCAGTGTACAGTGTGCCAAGAGTTTGTTTGAAGTCCAGCAGTTCAGTTTCCAGTTGTCCTGTAATAATGAATAGAACGGGTAGCTTAACAATTTAAATACAGTCAACTCTCTTAAGCGACCACCCTTGGTGCACGGACCAAGTGGTCGCTTACAGGAGGTGGTCGCCTACGGGAAAAAGCAACACATGTAGCCCAAGTGCTTGCTAAACGGATCAGACTTCTAGCACAGCTCTAGCGCGCTGTCACCATAACAACATAGCTAAGCACGGGAGTTCTAGCTCAAGTTTTTCCAATCTTTTTCAGTTTCTTATCTGTCAGCGCCATTAAAAATTGAACTTTGTGGTATTTGAGTAATGATTTTCTAAAAATACAGTACAATCTACTGTGGTCGCTTATCGGAAACAATAAACAATAGAAAATGTGTTAAGACTAAAAAGTGGTCGCGGTCGCTTAAGAATTTTTGCGTTGGTCGCTTACGAGAGAGTTTTTACAACAGAATTTGACTGAGAAAAAAATGGTTCTTTGGTAAAGTGGTCGCTTACGGGAAGTGGTCGCTTACGGGAAGTGGTCGCTTACGGGAAGTGGTCGCAGGAGAGAGTTGACTGTAGCCTGCAATGCAGGCGTTTTATTTGAGAAACCGCAGCATTCCTTCTCGTCTGAAATTCATTCGCGAGCGGGAAACGTCCACGAAAGCGGGGAAAACCACTAGAAACGCCTGCATTGCAGACTACAATTTCGCGTTGTCGTGCGAAATTTAAATCATGCAAATCAATACGAAGTTCCGGTATAAATAGGTTAGCACCTCCTCTTGTCACGCATGGCGAGCTCGAAATTTAAAATTCAAATTGCTGAGCAGTGAAGACAGCAAGCGAGCATAGATTATTAAACAAGCCATAAACAAGTGACCAGAGGGAAGATAGTTGTCCATTTATGAATGCCAATGGTATTATGACTGTTTGCGAACTCTGTGGCCCTTACTCTGAACATAGTTAATAGAGTGGAATGGTTATGAAACCCAGCGACCTTCTTTGTTATATGTCTTTGTTAGCTTTTTTCAACCACTACCCTGCACAAAACACAATAGAAATTCCAATGTGTTAATCAATCAGCCAATAGAAACGCGTGAGTTCAGTCGTTCAGGGGACGCTAATGAACTATGACCCTGCACAATCTTTTGTCTTGCCCCCTTCCAACATAAATCGCAGCGCCTTTGTTAGCCCCTTTGAAGTTTGCCGGGTTTCATAACCATTCCACTCTATTAACTATGCTCTGAAGTTAAACATTTTGTTTCATTTGAATTTCGCGCGATAAGCAAATGCAATCAGCAGGGAGCACTCAAGCGGAGCATCACGCAGATGTTCACTCCACAAAGGCTGATTGACAACTGAAGGGTGACAAACCACTGGGCTCCCTTTTTATACAGGAACTTCGTGTTTAAGAAATAATCCGTGTAAAAACTAGGCACAATTATATTGTTCAGATGCAATTTGATTTGCCCAAGGAAGAATTTTCTGTTTTTCAAACTGACAACTCATCAACCCTTAAATGATACATTTCTAGAATTTCCACTGAAACTGTGCCTTTAAAACTACTTTCGTTTTGTGTGGGAATTTCGTCCAATCAGAAGAGTCCAAAAACAATAACCAAGAAAGCTTTCAATTTTAAAATATTCTCCACGTTGAATTTTCGTCATATTAAAAGCAATTAAATGTTTTCACTAGATTCAGTTCAAATCAGTTTTTTTTTAACTGAGAAAATGATAGATTTTGATGTTAAGCCAATGAGGTGGATGATTGAAACAATACTACAATTAGCACATTTCTGCATTCCTTACCGTTAGACTGACTAGTTCTTAGCCGGATTATTACTTAATTCTGAAGTAAACTGTCAAAGAGGAGTGTGTTTTCTAATTAGACAGTTAACTATTTCAAGGTGGGTTTTGTTTTGTCTGAGTATTGAGGGACTTTGGAAATATAATAGCCACCCTTATTGAAGGTATGTAATCGATAATGGCCATCTAACAGCATGGGTTAGGATATAACTACAGTAATTGGTGTATAAACTTCAACATACTTATCCTATCAATGACGGCGAAAAGCTCGTGTAATTTATCTTGGATTGCCTGGCTGTGTTGCTCGTAAGACTGGACGATGGCTTCCTCTAACACACCGCACGACTTGTTCATTTGCATCTCAAGAGCCTTTTTAAAATCTGTGAACAAAATAGAAACGATCAGGCTCGAAGAATTGAATCCCCCTTAAAATATACTCACTATATGTAACAATCAGTATTCAGTCCCAAGCTCAAGAATAATTCATTACACCATGCAGACCTATTATCAACAACGCGTAGATGCAGTTGATTACCAAATGATGACTCCTTTTCAGAGACCTTAATTAACACAAATGAGTTAACATTAATTTAAATATTTGAGTTTGAGTCCCACAGTTAAAAAGCTAGAAAACTTTAGAGGTTCGCAAATAAAAAAAATGCAGAATAAAATGTCCACCTCGCATAACGTCAACACCGGATTAGCGACAAACTGTTAAGCTATAGGAAAGGGTACACTGATAACAAGAAACCTTACCGCAGAATCAGCTTACCAACTTAAGCGAAAAGAATACAACGTCTATTGTTACTCAATAATAATTCGAGTGCATGTATTTATTTTTTGCTTGTATGTACCTTTTGTGTGTAAAAGTACTTCAGTTATTTAAAAAACCGTGCGCCGCGGTTATCTCGGTTGTTAAAGTGCCTATGAAGCTTTTTTTTTATTTTAGACATCAATTCTACATCAAGTGAATAGTAGAATTGCTTTGAATGCTGTGCCGCTGAGTTAAGGAGGTTTTAATATCCAAAATGCTAATTACATGACGTCAGGGAAGGTATCTGCAATCACTTCTTAGTGGTTGTGAATGGGCGTTTCTACTGATATAAAAAACAATTATTTTATTTCAACCATGGGTATAACACTGATAATTTGAAAAATTTGTTTAATTGTAACAAAAAAAAAAGTATAATAATTGGTGCCTCCCCTGACGTCACGTAATTAGCATTTTGGATATTAAAACCTCCTTAACTCAGCGGCACAGCATTCAAAGCAAGATATATTGTACCATTCTACTATTCACTTGATGTAGAATTGATATCTAAAATAAAAATAATAAGCTTCATAAGAACTTTAAGCTCCGGTCAATAGACCTTTTCCGCTTGGCTCAAAGTTGTCCCATTTCAGATCACGTGACCATCTTTCTTTTATTTCTGGTTAACGCTTGAGGAGGTACATTGATGTAGAAATACCTCGGACACAGAATATTGTTCTCGAAAGATTTGAAATGGGACAACATTGAGCCCAACGGGAAAGGTATGTTGTCGTGCGGGTGATCGTCGGTTCAAAACCGTACCCGGCCGGACCAACACTCGGGTTCTTAAAATAACCGAGCAGAAGGTGCTGCCTTTGTGAAACAATCTCATTCGTCGAGAGTTGCGTCCGAATTCTCACTATGTTATACTCAGTGTTCTGCAGCTGTCCGCGCTCCTTTAACGAAGTTTTAACGTTGTGTACATACTGAACGAAGGCTACTAAAGTACCGTTAGATAATGTTTTTGTCTCTCCAATTAAAAACAATTATCACTCTGTGCAATAATAACATGCATTACAGAGAAATCTTCGAACTGAGTTCATATTAAATTTTTCACAGCAAACCATTAGTGTTATTATTCTTTCCGCTAAGATAGTACTAAAAGCCGCAGTACTACTCATGATGGTGCCCCTTATGGAACACACCCCTTATGGAAACCAGCTTAATAGTTGTAGAGCCAGCGTGGGTAAATAAAGTTGATCTATCACGCGTAATACTGGGATAGGTATTGTCTGGAAACGATATAGTAAGAATTTCATTGCAAATGGTTATTTGTTTTTTGTTAATTACTTAATAGATGACACAGTAACCTGTTATACCAGACGGGTTTCTTCACTGTAGTTTTTCTTTGAAATGTTTGAGAGCGAAAAAAACACGTCTGGTATGGAAGATGATGCATGGTTCTCCATATTCTATAACTCGAGCACATTTAGCAGCTTTTCAAGACGAACCTAGAAAGTGCATTATGTTTTTAACGGACATAGCAAAACCATCTATTTATTGTATAATATAAAATTCGATCTATTCTCTTGCTCGAACGTGTATTTATAAGAAAAATCATGTACGTTGAGTATTTAGCCAATGAAATCGCGCGTTCTTAGAATGATCCCGTAATGTATATATTATCTCAAGCTAGTGTATGAATGTTTTATGATAAACAAGCTGTAGTTTTTTTCTATCAGCTTGAAAAGCACGACGCTCAGCAAAGAATTTTCTGAAGTGATCTCAATGATCACTTATGAGACCCACCTAGCTCGTAAATATCTATCAGGTGAGAATCAATGCGAGGGTCTTTATGTATAGGCTCAAAATATAGAACCAGGTCTACCCTTAAAGCCCGAGGGCAATGTTATTTTATAACATAAACTACCAATAATGGGAAGCATCCCAAGGGTTTTTATTGACAACTATTTTCAGGCACGCCTCTGACTGTACGATGAACGAAAATAGTGAATACTACATGAGGCCGAATGCAGTACGAAGACATTTTGAGTTCATCGTACAGTCAGCAAGTGCCTGTATTTGGGTAAATATACTTCATGGTAGTGAGTTCGTTCCAAATAGTCTTCTGCACAATCATTTTCTCTACTGTTTTACAGTGTTGAAAAGCTGCTGAATGCACTCACGCAGCCAGAGTTATAATTAACCTGAAGCTACGCTTTAGGTAGTCAGTTCTTGCATGGTTTAGGTAGTCCTAGTTTGTTTTCAGCGTCTCTTAGATTATAATTAGTGTTTCGTGAGGTGAATATTTCCTGTAGGTAAATATGGATGGTTTTATAGTAATTGCTTTTTGTTTCTTCAGTTTTGTAGACCGCAATTTGTCCCACTCAAGCTTGTCAAACAGAAAACTTGAAATTGGTGTCGTAGCTTGATTTCAGTAGAGCATTCTTATGGAGCAATCGCCCCCATAACTTAAGCCGGAGCATCCAACGCCTTTAAACATTTCAAAAGGGGCATCGATACGTTCTACTCTATATCGGACTCCCAGACGGTAAATATGTAAAACAGTTTTAATACTGCACTATTTTATATATGTACATATTTTACTGATGTTTTTACAGTGTATAAATACAGTTTGTCTGTCTGTCTGCGCTCCGCTCGTGCATCCGCAGCTTTTCAAAACCTCGAGCGTGCATCAGTCTGGAAAAGAAAACAATTCGAGTCTAAAATATCTTCAATGAGTGGAGGAGGAAATCAATGACATCTGCCAATGGGCGTGCTTTCAAAAACAGTCCGTCGTCATCGTAGGAGATCTAAATATGGACAGGTTAAGACCAGAACGTGGCGAAGGGAAGATCCTTAAAGATCTAGAAGAAGTCAACAACCTCCAGTGTCTGATTACAGAACCTACAAGTATCACTAGTCATTCTCAAACACTCTTGGATGTAGTGCTTACTAACACTCCTGAGTTGTTTAAGAGATGCGGTACTTATAACCAGAAATTAGTGATCACTGTATGGTGTATGGCGAAATGACTGGGAAGGTACGAGAGCATAGGCCGAAAAGCCATAATGATTCAGCCATAATGATTCATGAAAAACACTGATCAGGATTTGCTTCATGCCCCATGGCATGTAGAAGATATATTTAGCAATATTGATGACAAGTACGATTACTGGAATGGCCTTTTTGAGAGTATTGTTAACGAACACGCTACGGTCCGTGAGAAGGATATACCTTACATGACTCCTGAATGGTAAAAGGCCATAAGGAACAAGAGGAAACATGCTATTCAGTTTGCTGAGAGAGTATTGAACTGAAAAGGAAGTACAGAAACATTGCAACGTGGGAACGTAGAAAGGCTATTAAGGCATCGGAAGAGTTAAAATCCAGGCCTAGTGAGTTCTACAATACCTCCAGGCCCTTCATTAGCAGTAAGGCCAAGGACTCCACTTCGATATGCTTAAGAACTGATGGAGGTAAAGTCGAGAAAGATCAAACGGAAGTGGTTGAGCGATTAGTTAACTACGTCTCTACAGCAGCTGCAAGTATTGGAGGAGACCACGTTAATAGCCTCACTGAGGACGACCATGTTAACCACAGTAGTGTCAAGGCTATACAAGACGCTTACGAAGGGATTCAGTTTGACTTAACACGTTAACAAGACTGAAGTACAGTATGCATAAAAATATATTAATCCCAGAAAGTCTTGTGGATGGGATCCAGGAGCGCCACCGAAACTTCTTAAGAATGTGGCTAGTGAAATAGCGCCATTCGTTAACAAGCTTCTATAATAACTGCATCGATCTGAGTCAATGGCCTAGTGAATGGAAAATGGGTGAAGGGGTCTCCTGATAGGCAGGAGGATAAGAACTACCACCCCATTACATCAATGTGGACAAGATATTTGAACACCTGATTACTGGCCATTATGACGCAACTCTGTATCACACGATGACAGCATATAGAAGAATGCACAGCTGTGAGAATACTTTGTTAAGGTTAGTCGAAGACTGGAAACCGACTGTGGACAGGAAGGATCTTGTGTCAATTCTGTCCACTGACATTTGCATGAGTAAGGCTTTCGACTCCCTAAGTCATTCCCTCACCATAAAGAAACTGGACGCATATGGCTTTGGCAGTAGCTCACTTAATCTCATGCGATCATTCTTCGACAACAGAATACAGGCTCGTCATTTGGACCCCTTCTATGGAACATGTTCCAAAATGACATATCAAGAACGCTAACCTCGCACTGTATGCCGACGACCATCAATTGTACATAATGGGAAAGGATCATGACATAGTAGGGTTAAGTCTGAAGACGCAAGGTCAGTTAGCTTCGGCTTGGTATAAGAACAATTACTTGCTAGCCAACCCAGACAAATTCCAGTCATTAATAATTAATCATAGGGCCGTAGATGCTGATAATAATAAGGATAAAGTTATGTGTATAGACGATCAGGATATCACGAGAACAGGGCAGATTAAGCTATTATAGGTGTATACAACCACGAAAGTTTGAATTTTACTAGTCACATAAGTGAATTATGCACTAAGGCTATTCAGAAAGTAGGAGTACTTATACGATTACGTAATCTTATAAAGCTAAGCTATCACTATATATGTCGTCAATACTGCCCCTCTTAACTTACTGTCACTTAGTTTGGCATTTTTGTAAGTCATCAGACTGCAGGAAGCTTGAACGTGTTAGTGCAGGAGCGAGAGGTGAGGGCAGTCTACACACAGGTCTAAGTCAGAGTCATACCTGGAACTCCTGAACCGTGCCAAGCTACCAACATTGTATAATATACGTTTTCAGGATATTGCTACACTGATGTACAAGGTTAATACGAACTTGTACCGAGTAGTGTCATTTAGTTTTCAATTTCCCATACATTTGTCTGTAACAACGAGTCAAAGTCCGCGGGAAAATTAACAGACAAATGTATGGAAAACTGAAAACACGATTGCACGACTAGCTTCCCAGCACAGCTACATCCCTCAAATTTCGATCAGTTAATCTTTTACCTGATATCTTAAGTTTGTATCTGAAGAATATTTCAGAAATTCGATTTTACGGATTTTATTGCCCTTTCAAAATGTCGGATTATTCGCGAACTGGTCTATACACTCCGGCTCAACAGAACAAATATACTCATAAGGTGCATACGATTGAATTACCTTGGTTTATGGTTTCCATACAAGAAAATAAGTAGTGTTTACAACAGAAGCGGGAGTGTTGTATCGGCCTATACAATTTCGAGCCAGAGGCGAGTGATTGTTTTGGCCGATACAACACAAATGTTGTACAGAGTTCAGCTCTTTATTTTGCGTCACGGATATGACAAGTATACAAAAACAAAATGTCCCACACTTGTGAGACGGTCTCTGTGCATCAATACAGGGGTCTTCAACCTCATCGGCAACTACGCGTGACAAGACTCTGGTAAAGCAGAATCACGTGATCAAAAATCTCCAGAAATCCTTGAGATTTTAATCACATGATATGGACATCCAAGATGGCGGCCAAGCTGCCACAACAGAGTTCCTAAGGAGAGGAATCGCTCACTCATTCTGATTGGCTAAAAATACATAGATTAGCAGTGGTTTTAAAATTTTAAAATTTGACAGCAATTGAGTGACGATGGTTGTTTAGTGTAGTGGTCGCTACGTTTACCTTACGAGTAGGAGAAGCGGGGTTCGAGTTCCAGAAAATCTCTAAAAAAAAATTGTATTGCAAAGCCCCTATATTTCCCCATATGTGGGCACGTTTTTCATCAAAGTCCCCAGTACTAATGGGGCAAGGCAAGCCCCCAACAGGAGATTAACTCGTGCAACTAAACTGGTTCTAATAAGAAGTCATTACTCCGAGCCCATGCATCATAATCTTTGAAATAAAACGTAATGAAAGGAGCAGCCAACAAATACTGGTAAGTTGACATATGGCATATTTTATGCACAAAACATCACATGTTTAACGTATTTATAAAGTAAACGCATATAACCTTCAAAGGGAGCCATCTTTGATTGAAAGCACAACTCGTTCCCATCAATTCGCGATGTGCCTCATATACATACCAGGGACCATTACCTGGAGCGTCCATCTCCCATACTAGGTCTGTGAGTCAGCGTATGACCGGATTGAGCTATATTTAGAACAGATCTAACGGGAGTTCACGTGCCCACACTTTGGTAGCCTGTTAATTTGGTTAATTTGGGGTTCCTGTGGTGGGAGAGAGGAGGGGGAAGGAGGATATAGAGAAAGGAACCCTGTTTTTTTTTAATTCGCCCCCATGACGTCACATACCATTGCAAGTTACACGTTTCACAAAGAATTTTAAAATCAACATTTTCGACGAGATTCCGTTATAAATGTACCCTAGCATTGAACCCCTTGTATTTTTACTGCATGTTTGATAATAAAAACCTGAGAAAACGAGAGAAAACAGCAGAAAAATGATATGATCATGAGGGAAAAGTTTTCAATTTTAGCTCGCGCGTGCTGCTTACACCATAATACACGCCATTTTCGAACAAAGTGCGCGCGCCTCTTCTAGGTTCAACCAATCAGATAATCTCCTTTTCCCCCTCCTCTCTCCCACCACAGGAACCACAAATCAACCAGAGCCTGCAAGCAGGCTAACACTTTGGGAATCCAATCAAACCATAGTCAGGACAATGCAGCGTTAGTAAAATCACATCAAAGAATAATAAATCATTCTTAATCTCGATAATTACGGCAAGCATATGCACGATCGCTGCAGAGTCAGAAGGCAGTTACAAGGGAAACATGTTCTAAAAACATGTTCTCAAACCGGTCATACGCTGACTCACGGGTATAGTATATATGGACGCTCCTGGTAATGGGTCCTGACATACAACTAGCCCACAATTAAAATATTACCATGAAAAATATTCTAATTTAAACAAAGTCCCCATATTTTCCGTCACCCCAAGGGCACGAATTTGTTGCAAAATCCTCACAAAGTCCCCAATTGCCCCACCTACAGCCCAGGGTCACCTCAGTTGTTCTCAGTCCGTTTGGCAAATAAAAAGCATTGTTTAGAACAACCTTTGCGTCCTAACCGAAGAGCCAATCAGAATAGGTCCTAGTTCAGCCTTTACCAGGGTCTTCTCTCGCAGTAGCCACCATCTTGGATCTGACCAAGAGAAGACCCTGGGTCCTAGTTGCCAAATTAATTTGATACGGAATTCGGGGAACCCAATTGTCGTGGTTCAGTAATTAGTATAGGTAATCAAATGGGGACGAGTGAAATTAGGGATAAATTTCACGCGTGTTTGTCAAAATCGAAGTAATTTCCCGACATTTATCGCTTCGGCGAAGAAAATTACGTAGATTTTGATAAACACAAGTGAAATTTATTCCTAATTTCACGAGTCACTTTTGAGCCATTAATATTATGGAGGGCAAATTACGATCCCAAAAAAACAACATTATTTTAAGCGTGCGTAGGCGACGTTTGGAATTTCACATGTGAAATTACAAATTACGCGTGAAATTTCAAGTTGAAATTAGGGATTAATATGTCCTCTATGGTATTAGAAATGTAATCTTCACTTCTTTCTAAAAAAAAAATTCTAAATGTAAATATTAATTATTTTTATGTAAATAGTGCGAAATACAACTTGAAGGTTATTTTTGTGATACGGACTGCTATGGTGACGCAATGTGCTGTCGTACAGTTTACAATCATGGGTGATTGTTAGTACCTCAGAATACCATGCTGTTGTGTCGGGAGACAATCCCCTACTCTTTCTCGAAATAACACAACAGGTTCTTTTACGTCCCCCCCGCGGATACGGCCGGGATTCGAACCCCAGATGTCCCACACTCTAGACCGTGCTCTACTAACTGAGCTAACCAGTGAGGCGGTCAGTAATTATTGGGAGGGGGCGCTATTATTTTTTGGGGAGGGTCACAGTTTTTTGGGCGTCGGTTTGGAGAGGGTCACATTTTTTTGAGCGCCTATAAGGGGGAATCGGTCACGATTTTATATGCTCCAAATGGTTGAAAATATATATATATATAATTTTGTTACTTTATTACATCTCAAACACTGTTGTACTTGTGCATGCGCAGATCTTTACATGTAGTGTATTTTGCGTAATAGTAAACGCGATAAAAAAAGCATGCAAGTACTTGATAAATAGTGAATATGTAATTATATTTTACACAGAACTGAAAAATTGTAAAGTTATCAATATAATTATATAGGGGGAGGGTCACAAAATTCTGGGCGCACGGTTAGGGAGGTCAATATATTTTAAGCCCTGATTTGGGGGGAGCGTCACAATTTTTAGGCCCGAATTTATAAAAACTCACCACTCAAGAGGATTGTATCTCTTTTGCGTTTGGAATTGATGTCGTCAATAAACTGCTGAACAGTCCTTTGTAGTTCGTCCCCGGAGAGTTTGCTGTTTTGATCATGTGCCGCCTCATTTGTTGGCATGACATCGTCAGTTCTACTTTCACCCTCAAGATATAATGCTTCTTCTCTTGGTTGGCTGTTTTTAAAAGAAATGCTGCGTTTAATAGTCGTTCCAGCTTGAAAAGTGTCCTCCTTCAAGCCAAAAAAAGAACCTCCCCAGCTAGCATTTACGATGCGCAAATAAATAATGAAAGGTAATAAACACATGCAAAGGCAGATATAAACATAAACCAATAGAGATAATTTAGGAAACGGTATCCGGATATATCGCATCCCGAAGAAGGTCACGCACGCATAAACAATGTATGTTTTTTTAATACGAAACAGAAAGAGCGAAGTTCGTTGGTAAATATTTGTATGTGTTGGAGTTCAAGAGTTTGGTCATCGCGGCGAGTTCAGTACACCTAAACGACTCCCCGAGTGAGCTACACATGCACAGCGTAGCCTCCCAATGGAGAACTCGTGGATACAAGGTTAACTGTATTTTTCAGCCGCGTTTTTCAGCAGTGTATTGTGTATTTTAGAAAATCTCCAACCCCCACCCCTCCATCCTCTTTCATTTCCCCTGCCTATTTTTTCCCTTCCCAGTCTTGTGTTAAAAATGCGCACTTTCTTTTCACACACTGTGGTTTCTAGGAAATCCCCACCCCTCCCCCACACTTCATCCTAACCTTAAATGGTTAATCAGTAATAAAACGATGCATATCCAAGGGATGGGTGGGTGGGTAGTTTCCCAGAAACCGGCATTGAGCCGTTGTAATATGGGTATTTACTTTTATTGAGAATAGTCGCTGCAATTGTACCGTATAGACACGGCAAAATCAAATTCACCAGAGAATCTGCACACCTTATAGACAAAGCCCAGACTCTTGAACCTCGCGGAATGAACAAACGTGATGAAATCTAGTCAGTCTTATCTCTATTTCTATTTCTCTATTACTCATGTTATGTTATACTGCACGTCGCTTCCTATTTCCACTCCTTTCCTGTCTTGCCGACATTCTCTGTATATATCTGTATATATTTTATCCTTTGTCAAAACTATTAACATCTACTATATACGTGAAGAAGGCTGGTTTTGCCAGCTGAAATATTGTATTCAATATATTTAACGTTGTATCAGCTTCGCCGTAGTCCTTGGACTTCTCATTCTTCATGACCATGGGGCATCTTTTTAAGTAAAGTGTTTAGATTGAGAATTTGTGTGTCTACTTCGCTTGCGCAAGTAAATACAGTAAAAACTCGAACCGTCAGTTCGGGAGTTCGAGTTATCGAATGTGGCATCAAATTAAAGCCCGCCGCACACGAGAGCTATCAGAATAATCAACGGCACGACAGGTCATTTGTTAAGCTGATAGCTCTCTTGTGCCGTGGGCTTTAATTTGATGCCACATTCGATTGCCAAATTCACCTCAATTGACCGTGTGGAAAATATGTACCGTGTTTGATATCTTTAGTCTCTTGAGGCGAGAAACGCGCTGAAGAGAGTCAACAGTTTAGCTTGGCGTAATCTATTCACCAATGAAAACGCACAGCGCTCTCACGTGATTTCAAAATTGCGACGTCCAGCGAAGTAATACATGAAATTTTAGTAGAGGACAAGTGAGTAGATTTGTGGCCAGACTATTAGTGCCTGTACGACGTTAGACCATCGGACTTCAATTCAAGAACAGGGATAAGCAACAGCAGGTGTTCAAATATTTCCGGATCTTCTTCATTTAATTCACGGAGCAGATTTGAATACACCCCTTGCCCCAATCTTCTCTGAATCCAACTCCTGGTCCACGTTGTACGGCAAGCGGTATTCAAACGGCGATAACGTCGTCTTGAAAGCAAAATTAGCAGTAGACTTTCTTCTGCATCGTCGTTGAGGTCCGCCATTTTAAAAAGTCACATAGGTACTTAGCTAAGGGGATAGCTTAGTGAAATTCACCGTGTGCGTTGAAACGGCGCTTCAGCTAACAGCTTAGTAAACTACCTCTCGTGCGGTTGATTAAGCTGAGACACTGTACTCGTTCAAGAGGTTTGTACAGCAAGAATTTGGACCTTTAAGGGTGCGTTTACCAATTGTTTTGGGCCGTTGCTAGGTAGAATTTAAAACGCCATAAAACGCCAACAATTTGAGTAAAATAATTAATAAATCACTCAGGAACTCCTGGGAGACGGACCTTTTTATTTTGATGACGTCATCGTATGACGTCATTATTACGTCATCAAAGCAGAAAAATTCAATCAACTCATGATTGCTTTGGGATAGTGCTTTCATATTTGCATATATGATTGGTCTGGGTTAGGCACAAAAGGTGTAGCATGCGTTTTACGATATACCGCAAACTGACTTTGTTAGAATTTTTTCCCGTCAGTTTTAACAGTTAGATGGTCATAACTTCCGTGTTTTTATTTTTTTCGCTAAACCCATGCTTGGCTCTGTGCAGTGCGACTTCAGGACAATTTTTATGTGAAAAAGGATTCACTTTTCTTTGTTTCACGAACGTAGTTTGATTTTTTGGGGAAACCGGAAGTATAATCTTGTTACCAGGGCCCATGGGGCGCGGCCGCGTTTGGGTGGTTACAAAGCAATTTTCTAAAATTACGAAGAATTCTCGTGTATTAGCTTTGCCCTCGCAAATTGAACGGTAAGCATTGGACAAGAAAATGAAATCAGCGAAATTGAGACAGATCTGCATTATCAGACGTCTAATTCCAGTGGTTTATTCACGCAAAGAAGTCGATTTGCGACCATCTACACCACAGTCAGTCGCACGTCGCGTCGTCAGGAGAAACAACATGATTCAACTTTAATACGCGGAGTTACGGTAAGCTTTATACATCTATATCATTCACAGTTTTCTATCCTAGCAATCAAAACCACTGCTAAATATGTCAATTTCGTAGGAATGCTATAATATGTAATATCATTGCACCATAAAGGGCGTGTGCTTTGATCTGGCATATTCGAACACCACGTACATTTAGAAGAACTACATGTACATGAACTTTATTACTGATCAGCAATTGCAAATATTATTTATTGAAACTTTTTCTAACTACACTGCTTTAAACTTTCAAGTTTACTGCAATTCATATGCAATTACAGTGTAGGTACTTTAAACTCAATAAAAGTGATCGGCAAGTTTTCTCTGGCAGATTTTAGATAGTTGTCTTCGTTTCAAAGCCAGCATGAATGCATCTCTGTTGTTGTCATATGCAAGAGATCTCAGCCTGTCATAGGTTAAACCACATCTTGCAATTTTCTTTGCTGTTACACCAGAAATGTTCTTGCCAAATTTGAAGAGGAGATACTTTGAAACCATTCTTACTGACACCATGTTCTCATACTCTCTTTTCTGCTCGGAAAAACGTCTAACAGGAATATTGGGCAATTGATATTGTAGCTCAGTGTGGCACCAAACCCTTCTCATGGCCTTCGCGTCCTCTAGTGCTCTGTGTGCTGTTAAACAGGAGAAAAAATATCAACATATGAAACTCATTCTCTTCATGGCTTTTGATCATGAGTGATTGCAGAATACCACACAAATCGCTTCATTAATAATTCATTTTCCATACAAGCCCTCTAAAAACCTTAAACCTCAAATTAAAAGAAAATCCTAACCATTTTCCATCAAAAAAATCTTAGAACGAGTCTAAATACACTTGAAAGAAAAAATAAGAATTTAGCACAGCTTTTGAGCAATATTTTGAAGGGAGAGGTACATTTGTATTTGTGGGGTATTCTGCATGCAGGCCGCTGTGGAAATACAGCCATTATAATCACAGGTAACCCAAGCTGACTGTAAGTGGCAATATTTACTAGCACTTGTATGGGATTTTTAGTCTTGGATTTTCAAAACTAATATTGAATAAAAGAGCAACAAGACTTACAGGGTGTGTTTATTTGTCCATAGCTAGAGCTGCGTGGTTGCACTTTCAGCATCTTTTGGCAGCTTTTTACATTAATTAGCAGTTCTGTACACAATATGTACATGTAGTGTACAGAACTGCTGAGGTAAGAAGTCACAGAAAAACACTGAAATTGCAACTACACAGAGTCATGGACAAATAAACACACTATAAGAATTGCTGCTCTTTTATTCAATATTAGTTTTGAAAATCCAAGACTAAAAATCCCATATAAATGCTTGTAAATATTGCCACTTACAGAGCTTGGGTTACCTGTATATAATGATAAATGTTAGGCTGCACATTCCTATGCATTTTGGTAAATTAGGATTTTGGTGGAGATGAACGACTTACCATTATATTCCTCATCTGGAAAGTAGGTATTGTACAGGGCTTCCATGCCAACTTTCTGTGATTTCCCTTGTTCTGCAAGTTTTTGTGCTAGGCCACTGCTTTTTATCTGGGTAAATAAGTGTTAAAGTATCCAATGAAGCATGTGTATATATGTCTTTTGTTATTTAATTTTTTTCAATTTGAGCAAATTAATCAATGCTTTTAAACCAAACTTTCACAGCACTCATGCATTTTTTACCCATGGATCTCACAGGATATATGCCATACACAGATCACAGATATCATACTCTGTTTACCAATTACTTGGGCAATGCATCATGGTGGTTAAAAAATAAATCTGGATATTTTATTGCTGTCAGTAATGCTCTTTGACTTGGGTTTTGACAACTTTTATTTTCCATTGTGTTGTCATTTGATAACTCTTTCAGTGTACTGATTGTCTTTATCTCATCATACATACCTGTCTGATGTACTTTAGTGTGTCTCCAAAGTGCCAACTCGTCAAGATCTGTGTACTGAGCAGTGACTGGCGGCGACTGATCTCCATGAATAGGAGAGGAAAATCGTATACAAACCCATTATGTGCCAAGACAGCTAAAAGGTAAATAAAAAATGAATGCTGATGAGCTATTTCTTCTTTTGTTTGCTTATGTATAATTATATGTTTTAAGGGACAGATGGCTGATCATGACTATATCAAGAATTGCAGCTCTAAGATTAATAACTCTAGATATTACATGTTGGGGCACTTTACAGACTGCTATTTAAATAAATGTTTCAAGTTGTCTTTTTTTACTGAAAATAGAGACTGTTTGATGTGAGAGAGTGTTTAAAATTCTGCATTTTTATATTTTGTATCTGCAACTGTGAGTAACAGCTTCATGGATTGAAATAAGAGACTTGATGTCAAAAAACTTAATTTTTATTAGACTGTACCAGGGTAAAGTGGTTTTCCAGTTACAGCAGAAACCTCATTTGTGACTGTGCTGATCCATTTCACCAGATTTGGTAGAACCTCTGAAAGTTTAGGTTGCCTCAGGAGGTCTCTCTTGATTATTCCACACTTTCTTGATACTGAAAATGGAAAAACAAAATGCTTGATTATTTCCCTGCCAAATTGTTGGTGTATTTTGGAGTCACTTGTAACAGTGGCCAGGAAACAGGACCTGTACTCAGGGGTTTCAC
The DNA here is from genome assembly GCA_030867875.1 of Actinernus sp. WN-2022. Classification (NCBI taxonomy): domain Eukaryota; kingdom Metazoa; phylum Cnidaria; class Anthozoa; order Actiniaria; family Actinernidae; genus Actinernus; species Actinernus sp. WN-2022. The sequence continues at coordinate 34,106,092 of JAOWCC010000936.1, read as the reverse complement.
TAACTTTTTAGGCAACTGGCAGTCCTGACGTTAGAGGTGGTGGTTTACCTAGTAAACTTTACTCAACACAACAATCATGTGAAGTAACCAGCAGTTTATCGCTGGTAGCCACCTTCTATTGAAACCCGCACTTGCAGTGCCCCGAATTTACCGGTTGATTTTTCAACCGGAGCCGTGGCTTATTACATATTAAGATTTGCCCAATCACAAAGTGTCAATTCTTCAGCCATTGTATGTTGACGTGTCAAGTCAGTCGACCGTGGATATGGTATTTACAATTTGATTGTACTTAGAAAATGTTGTCAAAGGCGCAAAATGTAAGCTCCACCCCTGAAACGTGTTTTCACGCCAAAACATAATCCCCCGATTCAATTTCCTTCAAGTGAAACAAGTCGAACTCGCCTCTCGATTCGATTCTCGTGCTCGATTTTTGACCCATTAATCACTTACCCAGTGACTCACCGAGTTTGACTTGGAGCAAGTCTATTGAAACCCCTGTGTACTAATATAGTTGCCATACAATAAATCTAGGATTTTTCCCTGCAGCATGCATCAACAGTAAAAATTGTGAGGTGTTTAGAATAGTCTTACCAGCTGGTATAATTCTCTTGGAAGTATGCAGGAGAGACTGGAACTCTTGTTGCTCTCTAATTTTCACACTACTGGGCAGTGGTTGTACAACTGCACCTATGTAATCAGTACATGTTGTTGTTTTAGTTTTGTATCATAATTATATGTATTTAATATCAAGTTTTTATGTCAATCAGATCTGTGTGGCTTTACTATTAGCAGAATAATTTTTCTTCTTTGCATCGTGAGATGACCTCAATCAGTGATTTTAAGACTGGTCTGAATGCAGTTAAATATATGACATATTAAAGAAAGCCATTACTATGACTTGGACTGGCTGTGGCTAGGCGCCACTGCCACACTTTATGCCCCTCATGGGAGAGTTTCAATCAATTTAGATTCAGTAAGTGGAATGATTCTCAGATAACTCAAGCAGTCAATAAGTATTCAGCATGTACATGTACTGTTGAAATCCCAGTTTTGAAAATGTTAATGATGTCAGTTGATATATGTACCTATCTCTATGATGTGGTCACTGTACACCACTCCTCCTGTCCCCTCACAATCATAGAAAAAGAACAAAGGTGTGGCTGATTCATCTGTATCACAGTCATCTGTCGATTCATTATCAGAACTGCAGTGGCATGACTCAACTTGTTCATCACTGTCAGATGCCACCGCTTCATCAGACATTTCACCCTCATCCTGGAGAACACTGGCACCAGTATATGTACAGGTCTGGGTGACTACCTTCAATGACTCCATGTACACCTTCTGTTGTTCGTACCGCTTCATTTTTTTTCGCTTGTTCTCATTCCTTTAATATGCAAGAGTTTAATTCATACTTTGGCATTTGTTTTTATTTGTATATCAATGTTTAAAAAAAAAAAATTAAAATGTCATAATGCCACTTGTCTTTCTGGATTCATTTGAGTCCAAATAATTTATTGTATGAGAGGTTGGGATTTTTGTCTTTGTAACCTAACTTTTTGTTACCTTTTTTTCTGATGTTCAGGTTTCTGTCGTTCTAGCTTTTGTTGCTGATAACCATCTTGCTGTCTGATCAAGAATTTGACAGCTTCACCTGACACTGGCACATTCAGCAATGTAAAGACAAGAAGTTTCCAAATGGGACCAATGTTCTGAGTGTCAAGGAAAAGAAAGAAAGAAGAGCTAATTTTTTTTTCAGAAAGCATTACAATCTGAAACAGATGTTTAGTCATAATCACAATTTAAATGTATACTTAGTGAACCTTTATGCTTGAATAATAAATTTGTTATATAAATATAAATAATTTTCCATGTTACTGTACCTTGTGTGGGATGGACATGTTTGTTTTGCATTGGTAATGTGTTGGGCCAAGATCTATGCGCTTGTCCCGATACATCAGTGCAATGCCATGATATCCCTCTGCAACATTGTTTGTCATATGGCCCTCAGAAGTTATGTATTCATCTGCTCTTGCTGCCATTTTCTCCAGGAGGTCTTTCAGTGCGGCTAGCTGAGCAGGGCATGTGAAGGCATGCTTTGAGGAATATGGCTTCCCATCAGCTGTCTCCTGTAGAGTATGCAAATAGAAATGAGATCAAATTGTTTAAATGTTCTTGATGGCTAATTGTTGTTGCAGACATTATAAACTGAGTGTACTTTGCATGAAGTGTGTTAATAAAATAAAATTGAGATTGTGTTTTTAAATGTGTGAGCTTACTTTAGCATGGAACCTGCACCAGGGTGAGTCATGTTTATCCTGGTAGTGGTGGTAAAAGTTCAGGATGCCATTTTCAAGCTCCCCGGCAGGATCTTCAGCATTTGCTATGTCCTCACATTTGGTTAGATTGCCCAAGCACTTCTTTGCATTTGTAATCATAGAATCTGTCATCCTTTTACACTTTTCTCCTTTCTTCATTTTCTTGCACTAAATTACAAAAGAGTAATACCATCACTTTTTTTTTAAGTTTAAAAAGTAAAGTGAAAATGAATTATTAATTTATTTTAGGTCCTATTAAATTACGAAAACGCAATTTCATGTCTATTTAACTTAGAAATAACTAGTCTCAGAAATTAATGTATTGATACATAATAATAATAAGTCTTGTTTATTGCACTCTGTTGCAGAATAAATCTGAATATTAACAAGTGATAATACAAAATACTAAGTATAACTAAATAAAAATCCTAACTATAAATCCTAAATATAAATTCTATAATTAAATTCTAATTATGAATACACGCTATGTTATTATAGCATACTAATACCTAAAGGTTGTGAAAGCTTCTGTTATCTTTATCCTAGATCTCCTTGATATACTGGTAGATTCTTAAATTATAGGGTGCGGTTACATATTCCACCTTAGGATATAAAAAGGGTGGTCGGTACGGTTCTTCATAGAAGATGCAAAGTTCTGGCAAAGAGAACACCTGTGAGTGTCAATATTTCCTTATAGTTACAAGAGGGATAAGGGCTCTTTTCTGGATGGATTCTAGCCATGATGAAAAATATTCTGGAATATCCTGCATGCCTGGACAGCATACTCCAGGGTAAATCTGATAGCACATTTGTACACACTGATTATATTATGTGACGAAACACCAGCCTTGTAAGAAGTCTTAATAAATAAAAATAAACGAAATAATTTGTAACTGCATATTTTTTTCTTCATTATTTCAAATTCATGTTAGATGGACAGATGGAAGTTGTATATATTTTAAATTGTTTAAAACCGATCAACTTTCACCTTCGCCCTTTGGTCAGTGGTCTACTCCCCTTCGTATGAGTGGGACAAACTAAGGCATGTCTGTAACCGTGCTGTACCGTAGTTCTGTAATTTGATTGGACAGCAGGGTAAAAAGTATGTTAAACCATTTCTTCGTCTCGGCATGCTGTACAGTAACCGTGCTTCAGTCAGGGCTTTAATTTGTCCCACAAATACGAAAACCGCTTTAGTAGCAAGCAAATATACTGTACCTGGCATGGAGTTTTCTTCACGTTCTCCAGATCGGTATGGAACGTTTTTGAGCGATGGTTCCCACAGATGATGATTTCGGTTTCGGCGCTTTTGGCCAGAAGGACTTCATGGCAAGAAGCGTCCTGATCCATTGTGCACTTCGCTACCTTGAAACCATTTGCAAGGAGATCATCTAGCATCTCTGCAAGTAAGTCTCCTTCCGCGCCAGCACTTGTCCCTGCCCAGTTGGACTCACTACCCATCTTGCAGCGGTGCGCAAATGCAATAATATTTCCAGTCTGATGATCGTGAATAGTCGCCGAGCTATTGTTGGAGTAGTGACCACGGGTTAAGTAAAAGCCGTCGAACTCAATGTGAAGCTTATCCTTGTCGCCTCGCTGGATGACCTGGCTTCTCGCCTGGCGAACACTCCAATCTGCTATTTCTTGAATGTAGGGTGCTATCCATCGAATGGTTGTAATCCAGTGTTTAGCACTGCACGGTTTGAGGCCAATAGTGCCAAGCACATGTTCGTAATCCTTATAATATTCTCCATTGATCAAAAAAGAAATAATTAAAAAATTCGGCAAGTAGGCCTTAGGCTTCGTTCGCCCCAGCGATATCACTCTGTTGTCTAAAGGAATGGTTCGGACCCAATTGCATTCATCGCAAGTTATTAGGAACTTGCCATCGTTCGTTTCCGTATTTATGTTGTGACTTCCGCATTTTTCACAGACGTTTCCGGCCTTAGAAATAGTGTCCAGGGTATGGGAAGATATGAAAATGTTTTGGTCATTATTCACCGGTAGATTACTTCCAGTCAAGTCCCTGGTATCGTGACGAGCCGCCGTAAAAATGGAGTTTATTTCTCTTTCGTAGCCACTGGCACTGCATTTTTCTTCATTTCTTTCTTGTGAAAGTGGCTCAAACTCTTTGAAGGCTCCTCTAACGTCTAGCTGCTCACTTGTTGGTAAATTCTGTGAGCTCCCCTCATTATCATCAAGCTCTTCCCGGGTTTCTTTATCGAAATCCGAAAAAAAAATTGTTTGAGTCTCTGCATCACTGACCGCAGCTTTTTCGCTGAAGTTCACTTGACACCCTACATTGAAAGTTTCCCTCGTCCAGCGACCCTCGGAAGCTAGAATCGCTTTCTTGGTTTTATCGCTCTTTTTCGGCATTGAGAAGTCTACTATAAAAGCATGGAAAGTAAAATAACCTGTATTGTAACTTTGACAAAATGTAAACAAACCGGGCTTGCCAGCCAGCAAAGGGCGCGCGCGATTTTTCGCTAAACCGGAAGTATTTTTTTCCCGCCATTTGCATGAGCGCGCGCGGCGCCGACCCTTCATAGCAACGTCGCTGCTTGGCAACGGAATTGGTAAACGCACCCTTAAGCCAGTCATAATCGCTTTCTATCACTAAAAAACTAATAAACTAGGTTGAACACAAAATAAACTAGGAGTTGGATAAGTTTGGACAAATATAAACTAGGTTGAAAAAAATAACTAGTTTGGACAAATTTAACCTAAAGTATTCTTTAAACTGTAACATATACACTCCTTTAACTTGATTCATAATAAAACATCAGTTTCGAATACTTTCTCTGGCATTGCTGTTCATCAAAGTATGGCTTTACAATGAGTTCGAGTTAGCGGTGATAAATCAGTGGGACATTAGGGCCATTTATACGAGAGAAATAAGACGCGGCTTACATAAGACGCGGCTAACGTAAGAGGCGAACTGATCCGTTTATACGAGCTAGGCTTGCATAAGACGCAAAGTTCTCGTATAAATGGTTCGCACCCAGCAAGGTATGTGCCTCGTTTTCGGGTATGGTTGTCATGGTTATATATCGTGTCAAAAAGTATCAAAATGGCGCAGGTTAGCAAGAAGGCAAAACGTTTGCCGTTGTCAAAGAAAAAACGACGTAAATATCAGTGTCTGTTCTGTTTCAAATACGTTGTACACCTGCAAGAATTACTTCTCTTCCAATAAGGTCCAAGTGTTCCTTTTAGCAGGCCTCTTGCCTCTTTTCTTTTCAGCGCTACCAGCTTCGTCTGCCGACTCGGCAGAAACTGACAAAAGTAGCCACCATCTTGTCCTTCGTTTCCGGCAATCTCGTTCCCAGAGCCCGTGATCTTTTGGCCAGTGCCAAGATAACAAAAAGACGTACGCATGTGCGGTATCTGTTCCCGTCTTCAACAAGACGCGAACGACTGTTGACCCCGTTTATACGTGAGATTTCGCGTCTTATCTTAGACGCAGCTCAAAACCCTAGTCCAGAATAAACCGTCCTATGTTAGACGCGGCTTGTGTTAGGTTTTGTACCTTTTATACGAGCAGTTCGCGTCTTACGTAAGCCGCGTCTTATTTCTCTTGTATAAATGGCCCTATTGCCTTCCCTATTGTGTCCATAATCTTGTTCGAGTTAGCGAAAAGTTCGAGTTATCCGAGGTCGAGTTATCCAGGGTTAAATTACTGTAATAGAGTGACGCAAATCCAGGAAAAACTACCTTTAGTTCGAGTTAGCGAAACGTTCGAGTTATCCGGAGTTCGAGTAATTGGGATTCTACTGGATATTGTTACTATATATATATTTAGGGTAGCCTAAAAGCGGAGCTCCCAATTATCAGAACTGAAGCAACGACCCGAAAATAACGATAAATTATATAAAGAAAACAAACAAACAAATAACTGGCAGAATAAAGGAAAATCAGCGTAAAAAGGTTCAGAAAAAGAGAACAAAACGGAAAAATGTAAAAAACATCGAAACGCACGCTCTGACGTTGTTCGAAATGACGTGCTCAGATTACATCATCAGCGCGCGCAAACTAAAATGGAAAACTTTTCGCTCAAATCACAATAATAATATTAGCAAATTTCCTCTGGTTTTCCGTGGTGTGGACTCTTATTTACCACGAATTACGTCATCACATGATCAAAATTTGTTGTGGACTCACAAGGCGCAGCGCATTTACAGCACATTTTCAGGCTCGTCGCGCGTCGGCGGCCAGGTCCGCGCGACGACGTCCGCGTCCTCATCGGGTTCCGCGCGCCGCGCGTCGAGCCAGTTCGGGCGCGAGAGAAATCGGATGTCGTTCAATTTTTACACTCATCCTATATGTATGGTGCTTCGTTCGCGCGGGCCGAAGTTTACAATTTTTGAGTGTGTGTGGTTAGTACTGACAATGGTCAGGCTGCTGTACCGGGTGACAATCCCCTGCTCTTTCTCGAGTAGTACAGCAGGTTCTTTCACGTCCCCTTCAAATACCGATTAGACAATAGACAATAGACAATAATTTATTCCAATTAGGAGACGCTATTATAGATTACAAGAAACTTCCTTCCGCAAATAGTTAAACTAATCGAGGCGGGGGAAGAAAAAGGTGATTATATTACAAATGGAGTTAATTAATCAATTATAGCACAGATCTGACTGTGACGTATAAGTAGAGAAGGAAAAGGAAAGAGAAAGAGAGTGACTATATTATATACATATCCAGTAAAAATAGTGTTATTAAATGATAACATAGCAATAATTTAATTTACTTATATGACATATTTTCAAGGAAAAATATATTATTTACATTCATTAATTATCTGGGAGACTTCAAGATAGTCATCAGCTTTTAATAAAATATCAAAAAGTCTGTGTTTCAATTCTGTTTTAAAAGTACGTTTTGGTAAGGTACGTATAGATGGAGTCAAAGAATTCCATATTTGTGGTCCAAGTCTCAACAAGTAAGAGACGGCAAGGCCAACGGCTTATATACGTCCCTGCCCAAGAACGCGGCAGGGATTCGAACCCACGACCTCCCGCACTCTAGACGGTTATCGTGTAACCCATAATAGGAAACGTCCAACGCTACAGCAAATCGAACAACGTATATATATTAAAGATATACAACATTTCGGCTGGTCAGACGGTCAAACCAGCCTTTTTCAGGTATATCTTATAAAGAGGGTTGTTTATGTTTCACAATGGCGAGTATAAATATATAAGTGATTATACATTCGTGAAAGGAAAAATAAATAAAAATGCGGATATGAGATAACAATACGAATTTTTTTTTTATAAATAAATAAATAAATATATATACAAATCAATAAATAGATAAATCAATAAGTAGATAAATCAATAAATGATAAATAGATAGATAGATAGATAGATAGATAGATAGATAGATAGATAAATAAATAAACAAACATACAAATAAATAAACATATAGATGGCTAGATAGATAGATAAAATAAATAAATAATTTGTGTAACTAATTCGTATTCAGATCCATGACCGTCGGCAATCGGCCGCATAGCAGACTCCCGACGGTTTGGATGCATGTGTAGCCCTTGCTCTAAGTTTCATCACGCTTGTTCATGTAACATGTAACTATCTGGCTTGACGTACTGAGTTTCGTGAAGAATTAATAATTTCTAAAGGGATAAGCTGCATTTTAGTAATAGAATTGTTAGAGCAGTAAAGTAAATATTCCGGCAACTGTAGTGGGTTTAGATTTAATATAAAATTTGTCAACTAGTCCTTTGTGGTCATTAAATCGGTCTTTAAGGTGGCCTGCGGGTAGTCACTCTTTTCGCCTGGTGGCCATCTTGGATTCAAAGCGAGGCAATCCTTTGTTATTGCAAGGATAGCCTCGCATTGAGGGATTATCAGAACGATCAGGCAACTACGATTGCCGATTCCAATTCTACCCGATCGATAATCTATAGTTTAACAACATGGGAAACTACTGTACCTACAAGAAAATCGAGAAAGCGGGAAGGAGAAAATCACAAGATGAAGTTGGTATAACCACTTGTTAATGGATTTTTGAACTTTTGAACTAATTTGAGACTGGCTATTTCACTTGTGTGGCCTATATACTAAAGCAATTATTCCCCTCAGTGTCGGTTACTAGAGGTGGATATTTACTTCACGGCTTTTTTTTGGGTAAATATCCACTACTAATCACCTCCGCTTCGGGGAATAATTGTCACCTCTGAAAATCGCCATTGTTTAATTGTTCTAAATATTTAAAAAATCTAAACGAAAACTTTGGCCTCGTTCGCGGGCATCTGCATAATTTGAGATCTCGGGAGTGGAGCATTTGCAATTTTGTCGGCCCGAAGGTCGGGCATTAGACAGCAAAAGCAAAAGATGTTCATAAAGTCACGGACGGATTTTTGGTGCGATTTGACGTCGTCGTGCGTATGTCACTAACGCCCATCCCATCCATGTTGATCGGCGACCAGAAATGTGACCGAGGTTAGTAATATTTTACCACCGTTTTACATCCAATCTTTTCTAACTCTTGTAATGTCCATGTTGTGAAAAACGTCTGGTATTTAAAAAACAGCTCTCTAATATTCTACGCCGTGACAGTACAGTAGGGTATTTTACACTACCGAAATGAATTCTGGGAAAGAAACTAGCCTCGTAGGTCTACGTATTAGCAGCAAACATTATAAAAGGAAGCGCGTTTATTGGCTGACTGGCTTGTCTAGCAAGGCCGACTACAAAAGCATGTGGGTGTATTTAAAAGCCATATTTCCCGTTAGTGCTAATTTCGAACTGCTTGTTTGAACTATTTTATAAAGTCAAGGCCGACTCGTATTCCGATTTCACTCTGATTCAAAATACTCGTACTCGGGGAAGGTATATGGGTGTGCCCGGGGATGGGGGCATTTTTCCTTATTTTTTGGCCCCACCGTGGGGCATTTGAACACTTTGCTTGGAATTTGTTTTTCAAAACTGTCTAATGCCTGGGGGTTGGCCCGGGAGTGGGGGGAGGGGGGGGGGGGGGGGAGTAGGGGCATAGGCATTATTGGAATTGACTAGTCATAACGCCTTCTCGGACCCATGACGGCGAAGAGCATTGAAAAAGTAGCGCTCCAAATAGAAGAATCTTACCCAAATACGACCATATCCATATCGAGTCATAAGGAAAGACGATGAAGACGGACGTATTTCAAATGTGAACAAATCCCTAAAGCATGCTTGCCGCCAAAACCATTGGAACTTTATCGACCACAGGAACATTACTGTAGATCATTTGAACAGAGGAGGCCTGCACCTCTCTAAACCGGGCACGTCGATCCTTAACTCGTAATTTTAACTCACATATAAATGGGGATTAGGATTTTGCCGCCTGGGAGTGCGATAGACCAGATCCCTTCACTATACCTGATTCGACTTTCCTAAATAACCACGAAAACGGTGAGTTTTTACAGCCTATTAATTTCGGCCGTGGATTAGTCAGTATAGCATGTATTAATATCAATAGTATAACTAGGCGATTTAAACTGCAACTTAATGCCAGGTGCGACCGATCACAATTGTCACACCTTCCTAATGTCATGGACATTTATGGTCTTAGTCAAATGATCACTGAGCCAACAAGAATAACTCAAACCTCGAGCACATTAATTGACTTATGCTTAACAAACAGCCCTGATAAAGTAGCTAACAAGGGTGTTATTCAAATCGGCATAAGTGACCACTCTCTCGTTAATTTCATTTAACACGCAAACTTAGCTATATTCGCTCTGGTGTTCATAAAACCACTGAAACGAGAAAACCTAAGAATTTTAACAAAGAAACCTTTCTGCATGACTTAAGGCTAAAAGAATGGTATAACATGATCTCTATACAAGACAACCCTAATGAAATGTGGGTCAAGTGGAAACAACATTTAATGGATGTCATTGATAAACATGCACCATTGAAAAGAAAAAGAACTAAAAGTCCCCCAGAATTACTAATGAACTTATTTGCAAAATGTATAAAAGGGATTTTTTGAAACGAAACTGAACTAACCAGTCAACTAAAGACCACATAACTTGGGAGCAATTTAGAGAAGCTAGAAACGACGTAAACAATTCCATGAAAGAAGCAAAACGCAAGTATTTTATGGATAACCTTGAAGCAAATAAGAAAGATCCAAGGAAAACCTGGAAGCTGATTAACGAGCTTCAAAATCGCCAAAGAAAAGTGATCAATATCTATGAAATAAAAAAAGGATACGAGTCTCTCAGTTCTCCAGTCGACATCGCCGAAGCCTTTAATTCTCACTTTACTAATATCGGTCAGGACTTAGCCAGTGAAATACCGGAGACTAACGTCGACCCTCTTTCCTATCAGTCAACCCTATCGATAACACGTTTTCCTTTGCAAACGTTAGTGTAAACAAGGTTAGTAAGCTATTGAACGAGATCAAGCTCTATTCAAGCTCAAACTCAGTTTATGTAATCAATCGTTTTAAACTCTAACCATACACGTTTAATACTTAAATACTATTCTATTTGTAACTTTTATGCTTACTTAGGATTCCATTTAGTTAGCTTTTATTTTTACAGGGCCTCTCTGAAAAACACTTCGGTGACGAGAGCACCCTGTCAACATATTATTATTATTATTATTATTATTATTATTATTATTATGGCAGAAAAGCAACCGGTTTGGATAAAATTCCTTGTAAGCCCCTTAAAATCGCTGCCGATGTTATCGCACCTTTCCTAGCTGTAATATTCAACCATTCATTATCAATGGGTATCTTTCCTACATAATGGAAATTAGCTAGAGTTTCACACCATTTTCAAAAAAGGCTCAAAATCAGATTTTAAACAACTATCGCCCCACATCAGTAATACCGATCGTTGCTAAAAGTATCCCAATGACCATAATTATTGAACTAATTACTAATCAGGGTTTTGTTCACTCCACAGTACTCTAAACGGGAAATGCTCGAGGCCACGAATAGTTGGTGTGTCAATATTGACAAGGGCTTTCTTAATGGTGTCATCTTCATCGACTTAAAGAAAGCCTTTGACACTATTGACTATGAAATTATACTGCAAAAACTAGCTAAATATGGAGTTGACCAAAATGCCCTGAAATAGTTCAATTCTTACTTAACTAATTAGTAATAGAAGCCAAAAATGTAATGTTAATGGCTACTTATCTAGTGCAAGCCCAATACGTTATGGGGTCCCTCGCCGTTCGATAATTGGGCCATTGGCGCAATTATATAAACGAGTTAGATCACTTATATGCAGGAATACCGCACATCAAATTTATAAAGCCCTAATAGAACCTAACTTTGAGTACTGTACTGGCTCAGTTTGGGATGGATTGAGTCAGCATCTAAGTGACAAACTCCAGGAGCTCCAAAATCGCGCTTGCCAGAGTGATAACAATTTCTAGTTATGATACAGGCTCAAATGTATTATTCGATACACTTGGCTGGGACAGACAGAAGCCAAAAGCTATCACTATGTACAAAACTATTCATAAGCTTATATACTCCAGCTTATCTCAAGGATATATCCACGTCTCGAAGTTTAAATCATAACTTAAATCATAACAAAGGCCTACCTAAAACACGTACTGACTATCTTAAACGTAGTGTTAGTTATAGTGGAGCTTTGTTGTGGAATGACCTACCGAAGGACCAATTCCCTACCACACTTCAAAAGGGGTATCAACACGTTATATTCTTTGTCGGACTCCCACACAGCACATGTAAGCATTATTTTTACACGGCTAAAAACATCAGTATTTTAAAATTACAATAAGATAAGACTGGTTTACATGTCTGTCTGTCTGTCGGATAAGGACGATAAATCGTAGACTCTCGGAGACCTCAACAGAGGGGCTTCTAGCCTGTCGAGCTCCCGGGGGGGACTCCCTATATTGAACGGAAGGGGTGTGCTCGACGCTCCTTTCTGGGGTAAACATTCTCGTAACTGTACTAGGGGTCCTGTTCGCACGAGTTTATATAGTTACGCAACCGAGTCGTACGGGGTTTAAAGGTAGAATAACATACATCAACGTAGTCAAATGATATCAAGTATAACACGCATCACGGTAGTACATTCGCATCAAGGTAATTAAATTTGCAAACAACTTCTCGGTGTAACCAACAAAGCAGCCAACAAGGCTTGTCGTGCCGAGCTCGGGCGATTGCCATTATTACTACAATAACATCTAAAGTAGTCACTTTCTGGGCCCGTATCTTAACACTAAATTAAACTAGACTCGTGAAAAATGCATACTTAGATATGATTAATAGTCGAACTGAAAAAAAATTGGGCCTTGCAAGTTAAGATGTTTTTATTTCAAAACGGCTTTGGATATATGTGGGATTCCCAACTAACTGCAATTTTTGATGATATAGAATTTAAAAGATTTTCAAAAGTTTTTGAACAGAGGATAAGAGACATAGAACTACAAAACTTGGAGATCAAGCCCTTTTCGACGACATGCAGTAATAGACCGGTCAGTAGAAACAAATTAAGAAAATACCGAGAATTCAAAAGCGATTATAAATTTGAGAAGTATTTATCGGAAGTTAAAAACACAGAACGTCGAAGAGCCCTAACCAAACTTAGAATTAGCGACCGCATTCTTGAAAATGAACGTGGCCGCTATAATAAAACGTGCGTCAGCCCGGAAGTTAGAAAATGCCCTAATTATCAATCTTGCATGGAAGACGAAAAACACTTGTTAATTGAATGTAATTTTTATATGGAAAATAGAACAATTACCTTCAACAAAATAGGAAAAGATCAAGTTTCATTAACTAATTGCTGGCTTTCACTTGACGTCATAGCCGCCATGTTGGTGCCCTTAAACATTAGATTCCTCGTTAGCTTCTTTTGTTGGGGCACCAACATGGCCGCCATGCCCTTTGTCATTTGAATCTCTGGGATTGAGTGAAAACCAGCAATAGCCTCAACAAAACATAAAGCTCTCATAGCTAAATTTATTTTCTAAAACTATCTATCTAATCTACTGGAGCCCAAACTGATGTAACACCTCGTCACAAGGTTATCCAATAAAAATGGTCTTGTCTTGTCTTGACTGAGTTTCTGTCCCGGGGTGGGGCATTTGCCAGCAATGCTAAGTTGGGGGCGGGGGGATGGGGAATTGGTCAAATGGTCAAAATAGTGAATTTGATAAGAGATTCGTCCAAAGCACCCTCCGGTGGCATTTGCATTTGCAACGCTCTGGTTCAAAAGTGTCAAATGCCCCACAAATGCCCGAGGTGGGGGGGGGGGGGGGGGGGGGGGGGCAGGTTTGGAATTGATAGAGCCAAGGTCGGTACACACGAAGGGACAAGTCCCAGGGACATGTCCCGGTGACAAATCCCTTGTTGTATATTTACACGAAGGGACGTGTCGCGGGTACAAATCCCTTGTTGTGTTCAGACGAGTGGACTTGTTGCAGGGACATTGTGATTTTATCAGACGCCACCTTGAAATAGAGTTCGTAAGGCTTTTGGGAAAGTAAAATGACATGCACTTTGCGATTGGTTTATTTTAATTTTGTCCCAGGAACACGTTGCATGCATGAAGAGTTCACACGAGCCGGACAATGACATTTTGTCTCCGGGACTTGTCCCCCTCAATTCAAACCAGTTTGAATTGAAGGGACAAGTCCCAGAGACAAAATGTCCCCGCGACAAGATTTTTCATGAAAATTGAGTCGTTCACAGGCTTGTTGTATACACCGAATAACAAATAATACAAATTTCTCGTAAAATATTCGCCCGTATTCCATAGAAAACCATGAAACGACCACTAAGTATTGCTTACCACTGAGTCATGATATCAGGCGGTGTCACTTCGGTGTTGCTGTCCAACACAGTTATTCCGATGTTTTCGAACTTCTTTTCCTCTTCGTTCTTAACATTTTCTTGTACTTCCATAACTAAAATAAGAAAAGTTTGAAAATTGGTATTTTTTACTGTACTTTAAGTAATGTCCGCGTTAAAAAATACGATGAAATTAATTGTTCTGAGGCATTGAGTCTCCCCGCTCACATGGGATTTTTCTGTGTTTTAGACTACCGAAACACTGGGTGATAAGTATGAATATTCTGAAATAAAAGTAGTAGAAAGTCTTCAAGCAAGTTACATGGCACTACCCAACACACGCTATGACGTAGCTAGCGTCTAACACGTATGCTCACATCTTATTACCCGTGGAGTGGCAGCCATGTACAGCTCAGTGTTTCGTCCTTGTTAGACGTCGTAGAGTGTTGGGTAGTGCCATGCAACTTGCTTGGTTTAGAAAGTCTTCGTTTCATGCCATGTTCAGAGCATATGGCATTCATAGCATAGTCTCTTCCAACCAATAGGAACAGCCAAAAACAATAGCTACGAAATAGGCACGATTGATAAGGTTAAGATTTGCTAATTTATAAACGACATTTGGAACCACAATATAAATAGTAGTTTTAACATGTTCAAATTAAGTAATGATTCGTGTAAGAAGAACGGCACCGAACAGCATTGCGAAAGGTGTTAATTTTGTATTGTGAAAATTCATCACTGATCTCATTGGTAGGGCCAAAACTTCTTCCTACCTGGATGACCAGGTTGGGATAGAAAAAACTATGTGCACGATTGGTTGGCGATTTTGAAATTAGCTTGGCATTATAGACAATGATCGAAGTAAATTTGTACGTCGAAAAAAAAATGGTTTTGCTGTACCGAATAATTTGATATTTTGTAAGTACGATTTTTTAAATCTTCACGTTGGGCACAAATGACCGTAGAAAGATCGGGGTTTCTATATATATTTTACTAATCTGCCAAAATTACTAAGCTTAACAATTTTTGTAAGAACGTTTCGATCAAAATGGATGACTGATAACAGTGCCTTCTGTCCGCTTATCTTATTCTTTTTTATCACACTTGTTTACACTTGTTCAATTAATACTCTGTTCTATTTCCACACCCACCTAGATGAACTAATATGTTCTTGAGGCATATAAAAATAATAATAAAGGAAGAAAAGTCTTAGCGAGAACCTACTTCGTTTTATGGCCACAAGCGTGCAAGATAAACTGCCAGAGAATAGTATCAAATACCTTAGAACCAGATCCGATTTGTTTGCGACTGTCGACCCATCGCAACGCAACGTAAAAGAACAAATTAAAATATCAGATGATCAAGGCAAGCAAACAGTTTGCGATCACCAACCATCGCAAAGAGCTAGAACGTACCAATCGAAACGAGTCACAGTATCGGCTTACCCAACAATGCAAAACACCCTAACCTGTAGAACGAGCAGTACAAAAACAATAGAGTATAATGGTCCAATCAGAGTACAAGTCTTGTGCGATGGCTTATACAGCAGTCAATTCCAGCAATGCCTACCCCCCCCCCTTTTTTCGGGACAACGTGAGGCAGATCCCGGAGATCCCGCGAGTAGGGCATTTGAAATGTTATATCGAACCGAGGGTGGGGCATTATTCAATATTCTACCCCGGGGGAGTATGGTGGGACATTTGACACTGCCGAAAAGAATTCTGGGAAAGAGACTCGCCTCATGATTACCTCGTTGTCAACTATAGCGATGTTTCGTGTGTCGTCATCTATTGTCATTCATGTGCCAACCAGAGATCCATTGGTTCCTAACACAAAGCGGGCTTACAAATCATGGTTGGTACATTAGCATAACAATTGCAATGTTTATCAACACGAAACAAGGAGCCCATTACCCAGGAGCGTCCATATATACTATACCCGTGAGTCAGCGTATGACCGGTTTGAGCTTATTTTTAGAAGATGTTTCCCGGGTAACTGCATTCTGACTCTGCTGCAATCGTGCATATGCTTGCCGTAATTATCGAGATTAAGAATGATCTATTGTTCTTTGAGGTGATTTTACTAACGCTGCATGGCTGACTATGGTTTGATTGGATTCCCAAAGTGTGGGCACATGAACTCTCGTGAGATCTGTTCTAAATATAGCTCAATCCGGTCATACGTTAACTCACAGACCTAGTATGGGAGATGGACGTTCCTGGTAATGAGCTCTGACTATACTGACGTACTTGCAGCAAACATTATAAAGGAATGTTTTCCGTTAGGCGGCTAGTTTTGAACTATTTGTTTGAACTATTTTATAATGTCAATCCCCAGCTCGTATTCATCAAAATTACACTCAGATTCAAAATACTCATACTCGTTCATTTTATACGATTCAAGATCCTTACCAGGGGGGCACCTGGGGACAGGGATGTAGAAATTTTTTGAGATAACCAGACCAAACATAGTTATAGGGGGAGGTTATAGGGGAGGTTATAGGGGGTCCATTTTATTATGATACATAATGTTCTTTGCTTATTTTCTGCTCAAAGCCTGGGCCATTCTTGAAAACAAGTTAATTCAGCCGGGGAAATGGCACGTTGCCCCGGCTCTATTATCTACGTCCCTGGGGCATTTTTCCTTACCTCTTTGGTACCACTGACTGTAACGTGGGGCATTTCAACACCTTGCTTGTCTCCACGTGGGGAATTTGCGGGGGGGGGGGGGGGGGGGGGGGGATCAGAAATGACTAATGGGCGTGGGGTGGGGGATAGACATTGCTGGAATTATTTATTTTATTTACAATTATATATAAAAAATACTGTAAAACTGCAGGGACCAACGGACGAAGTATAATACCGGATCACCTTGGAGGGATCTAATCAGCGAACATTTTGTAAACAGTAACAACGAAGAAAGGCTGATTATACGGTAATGGGTAATTTATATAACCAATATTTCGGCTGGCACGGCCAACCTTCTTCAGGGTTACGAGTGAACTGGCAAGAAAACGTTAAAAATAAGACGTTTCTTGCGATTTTCTTGTAATGTGGATATACACAGTAGTCTCGTAGTCGGCATCAACAGAGCTGGTTTTCAGCCAAGCCGTGTTGGTATACAAAATTAAAATGATAAAAAAATAAGCTATAGTAGAACTATAAAATTCAGTTCAACTACCGTGTTTAGCTTTTCTTTTGTCTATTGAGTATTGATAACTACACAAGCCGCCTTGGGGAATTATTTTGTTTTTTCCGTCGTACGAAGGCATCATTAAACATTTTCGCTGGTTTCAGATAGAAATTAGTGTAATAAATTATGTGTTTCTGGTATTCCAAGCGACGGAATGAATAATAAAAATAAACTTAAAATTCACTGAACCACAAAAAATGCACCTCAGTCTCAGACTCAGTCCTCAAACACAAAAAGCGCCGTTCAAAAGCCGATTTAAGCTTACTTTTCTTAGCTTTTTCTCCAAATTCGAACTCAAAAGAATCATTACATACCTTCGCAGTTTCTTTGGGAATGTTTTTATGTTTCTCCAGTCCACTTAATTTAGGAGAAATGTTACTCTTTCTTCTCAAAAACCCGGCTGTGGTTATCAAATGTTGAACATCTGACCGAGCACTAGGTTTTCAAAAAAGGCGGGAAATCGGGAGCCCGCGCATGTGTTTTCAAAAACCTGGAAGGCGGGAAAATGGGTGCGCGCGCGCTGAACATGTTTTACAGAAGGCGGCCGGCCAATGGGCGAACATGCGCGTGTTCGTTCAATTCAAAGGCGTGGATAACGCTATCCCGACCGGATAAATCTTTATCCGTGGATAAAATAAGCTAGTTTGGTTGATACTAATCCAGTGGAAGAAGTTATCCACCCTTTGAACAACTGTAATACTGAATGTAATGCGCTCCTATTATCTCAGCAGCAATCTTTATCACATGCTCGCTCGCCCCTCCTAAAAGGTTTTATTTAATAAATAGTGGATGGTCCTCCATGTTATATAAAACAATAATGAACACTCGAGGTCGACTTGAAAAGCTATGAATCAAGTACGAGGGGTGTGGACCATTAGAATCAGGAGGGGGGGGGGGGGGGGGGGAGGGGGCGGTAAATGTTTTTGTGCAAGATATATTTTTGGACCTTTTAGCTCTGCGCGATTTTTTTTGAGGGACTATGCGAGCTCTGCACGGTTTTTTGATAACACTGTAAATTTCCTGGATCCGCCTATCTCTGGGCTTGCAGGAAATATTTTTGGGCCCATTTTCCTTTTGCTTTAAAACTCGATACACTCGGTCAATTCCTGGTACTGAATACCCAGAATGCCAATGGAAAGTCTAGTCATTCATAAGTCACATGTTCTTCCAAGATGGCGAACTTGTTGCAAGTGAGTACCTATCTGTTCTCTCTCCTCGTATTTTCTTGCTGGTTTTGTGGAGCCAGTCGCAGCCTTTGATGGTGGAGATGCTGCAGCACTTATTATTGGATTGGTAGTCGGTATTATGGGGATTTGGCTTGTCTTGGAGCCTATGCAAGGAAGCAACAGGGTTTATGATAGCTGCTTCACAATTCATTCGCAAACGAAACGCGAGGACGGAAGTAAAACACTAACAGTAACAAGTAGAAATGAAGATTCCGGGGCTATGAATTAGAAGAAATGAAAGTGAAGTGATGTACAAAGATTGTAGAACTGAAACTCGTATTACAAACTACTTCTTACCTGATTGCCGCCATTAATCAAGGAGTTTTATAATCGATCGGGATCGATAAACCTGTTGCTACTGTATTCAGTGTTTGCAAGCTAAGGAACTTATGGGACATAATACTGAAGAACAGATCGGGCCTGGAAGAAACGTTTATGGCAAGATCATTATATGGAAGTACTAAATTGTTGTAACGATATGGAAATTGGTTCGATGATTGTTTGAATGAAATTTGTGTAATGAAGATCTAGTTGAAGAGTTTGCAATTCCGGTTTAGTACTATAATTGTACTTCTACTATACTCCAGTAGTGAAACATGGTAGTGTATGAGCAGTTATTTTGATAAATTCTATATAGAGCAGATTTCGGTATTAGTGGGCAAGTTAATAGCATGACTTTCCAGCATGGTTAGCTCTACGGCATGACATGACATTGAAATGGTTTACCTTGTGTTTTTGTCTTTTCATCCAATCAATTACAGAGTTATGGTAAGGTTATGGACATGCCCACTCATACAAAATTTGGTCTACAGGGCTAAAAATAATGGCCGGTCCAGTCGCCGGTCAAGATCAGTATTTGGTTGAAACTGTAGTAACATTGACTGGTCAAAATGACCGGCAAGGCAAAGATTTGACCGGGCAAGTTCCAATTCTGGCCGGACATTGTCCGATGACCGGCCGTTATTTTTAGCCCTGGTCTATGAATTCTGTAATCATAGTAAAGTCTTGAATAGTCACTTTCTAAAATACAGGGCTCTTGGTGAAAGGCATCTTTTTCCAATGAAGGATTGCAACTGGAAACACACTTCTCATTCCTCATCAAACAATACCATCTTAACCCCAAATCAGTATTCCACAAGGTACATGTAAACATTCAAACCAATGATTCCCTTTAATCCTGGCCTAGAGCTGTAAAAGTGACATTTCTAGCTACATGTAATGACATTTCTAGCAATGGTTTTCCTTTTTATGACAAAATGCCAATAGTGTAATCAATCATGGTGCTGTATTAAGGTCAAATTCATATACAATTCAAGTAGGGAAGAACAAATAGACCCTTCCACATTTTTTAAAAACTTTTGATATATATGTATAACAGCAAAACCCCTGATACTGCTGAAAAGAGCACCTCAAAGTTAGTCAAAATCCCAAATTTGAGAGTTATATCTTGAATAGGAGCACAGTTATAGGCCTGCAAACTCGGAAAATTTTACAGGCGTTTGTATGGAAATTTTGATTGGGGTCGGTATCTTTGCTCCTATTCAAGTTATAACTCTCGGATTTGGGATTTTGACTAACTTCGAGGTAGTATCGTCGTGTACCGTTGAGAACCGTGGGGAATCACACCTCGCGCGCTCAGAGGGTTGTCATACCGCTATTATAGTATATATTATACAATAATAGAACAAATATTTTATGAACTTGCTGATGACAGTTGATATATAATCTGTTAAAAAAACGATTGCAATCAGCGAATTCTCTCGTGGTCCAATGGTTAGGGTTTGTGTTGGTGGTGGGTAAGCCATTGCATTGATTCTTAACCGGCCCGAGTTCGAATCTCGGTTCAGGCATTTTTTTTTTATACTGAGGATAACGTAAATCCTTCTAAAATTTCTAAGTGTCGTTTCGGATGTTCGTATAAAATTTCTGAGTCTAAAATTATTCATAGCGAACGTGGGTAACAAAGGGAATTTTATGACGCAGTTGGTTAAACGGTACACAACGATACTACCAACTTTGAGGTGCTCTTTTCTGCAGTATCGAAGGTTTTGCTGTTATACATATAAATCAAAAGTTCAAAAAAACATGGAAGGGTCTATTCAGCACTGCATACATGTGCATTGAAACTCAGAGAAAGTATGTTAGATTTGTTGACAAACAAACTACCGGCAGTATAAAGAAAACTACAACTGACTTTATTTGTGAAAGGAGACAAGTATTTACCGAGGTACACATGCTGGAATCATATCTGAAGAAGTAAAGATAGAAGCTAAAACCAGAAAAAAAAATATGAAAATACTTCTTTGTACAAACTGCAGATCATTGTCATGCAAGTGCTTGTGTAAAAAGGGGCTGCACAATACTTTCTTGAAGTTATCCACATGAAAGCAAAATTAGAAATGCAATCACAAAAACACTGAACTTGACATGAGATTTTCAGCTTCATAATAATTAAGGCCATCAAACACATTTACAATATACATAAAGTTCCAACCAATACTCCACTGTAAAGATAAACCATTTCTGTGGAAGTTGTTGTTAACAGTTTTCATACATGTATTCAGCCAATTAAACTGTCAGTGAAGTTGAACTTAAAATGTTAAAAAGAACATTGTTTTAGCACCAATAAATTGATTTTAGTAGAGCTTGACTAACAGATTACATTGAATTTAATTACTGTCTGATGAACTATTAACTGAATGCTTCTCTTTTCTGAATTATGGCTCACACTGAAATCTCAACTATTGGCTTGCAAAAGTAGTGTAAACTTTTTCAAGATGCAAAAAAAGTATACTGGTAGCCTTGTCTAGAATTCCAAATATTGTGATACACATATTTTAGTATTATGGCAATACAATATATGTTTGATTTTTGTAGACTGTTGTAGTGTTAGTTATTACTTACTGACTATTTTACAACAAAACAAAAATTTCTTGCTTTCTGATTGGTTCTTGGCCATGATAGACAAAAAACTTACGGTATGTTGATGTGAGGCATGCAGGACTGTTGAGCTGGCCTTGCTACGCTCATTGTTCCTGTGTTCTGAGAATTCAATACTTATATTAATTCATATTTAATCTCCAGAATTTGGTTCAATTTAAAGTTCAAAATATATTTTCAATTCAATCCTTATGTTCATTCAATATGAAAATGTTCACTCAATCGAGCAGTCAAATCTGACTCGGAAGACTGGATTCAGTATAGAGAGAAGCAGAGCTTCTCTGGCTTTTCTGGAGGGCAAATAATCTTCCAAAATAAAATTATGCAGTTTAGCTGGGTCCTGACTTTAATCAGCCCCTATGCATATTTTTTATGGTTGTTTCAGGTCCCATTAGAAGTTAAGAGTTTTAGCAAGATTGACAATCAAGTGGAGGGTAGCATTTACAAACCTGTTTTGCTAATAACACCCGATTTTGTATGAGTGTATTGAAATAAATGGCCATATATTTTTGCCCTCCAGCACAATGACGTGATTACAGTCATGCAAAAGGCTAACTTTTTTTAAATACATGTGTTGCTTACGAAGCGGCAATTAACACATTTTAGTTGAACGTAACAAACCATAAAGTCATTAAAACTCGTATACCCATGTAAATAACGAAAGTGTTTGGAGGGGGCCGGAGGTCTACGGGGGAGGTGGACTATTTTACGCTAATAGCAGAGAAAAGACTGAGACGAGCATAGGAGCGAGGCTAACGATAGCGCGCAAAAATCAAACATGGCTGCAGTCGATGTTTTGCGTTCTTCGAACATCAAAATTTTAGGTATGTTTAGCCTTTATTCACTTACATTTGATCAACATACGATTTATTAGTGGTAAAAAGCCTATTAGTGTACTGTACAGATCTTAAAATGGTCTTATGTCACATTGGCGTGAGCAGATCGTGAATACCTACTTCGAGTTGTTGAGAGTTTCGAGGCTGAAGAAAGGGCTGAGCGAAATATCGTGCGGCTACAAGAATTGTTCCTAGGTAAGTAAGGTTAGTTTGACCAAAATAATAACATATTTAGGCTTACCTGCAGAACATCTTGCCACTGTTTTCTTACGTATTCCTCGTTTTTCAAAAAGCCGTGAACAGTAAACAGTGAAAAACTCTGGTATATATTTCATGGTAGTGTTTCGTTCCATACAGTTTCCCTGCATAATACTGTAAAACAGTAGAGGAAATGATTATGCAGGGGACTATATGGAACGAAACACTACCATGAAGTATATACCAAAACTCTGAATTACCAATATATAGTTATTGAAAGGTAACCAAGCCTTAGCCTGGTATGGACGCTGGAGTTGACCCTGCACCAGGGGCGTAGCCATATATGTCACCTCGGCTTTGGCAATCTGTGGCTAGACCAGAATAATATAACCAATTACACAGCACTCGCTAGCAAACTAAAACAAAGGCTACGAGTCATTGGTACAGCGAGATCCATAATGACTCTAGAAGTAATTCAAATCAGCGAAATAAGTTAAGAACATACAGAATATTCAAGAAATCTTACGACTTAGAAAATTACTTCAAGGAAGTATACAATGTGAAGCACAGAATAGCACTAACAAGGCTAAGAATAAGCAACCACAAACTAGAGATCGAAAAAGGAAGGTGTATGCAAAACCATACAAACCAATCGAGGAAAGATTATGTCATTTCTGCCTCTCGGAGATTGAGGATGAAACCCACTTTGTCTTGAAGTGCAAGAAATATGAAAACCTAAGGAAGGAATTCTATGCTTCACTAAAGAATAAATTTTATATAAATGCGGCACACCGATCTGAAAATAGCCTATTATGCACAATCATGAACCCTGACAGTAGCCTGCTTGCCGGCTCTCCTGTAATTTTTTTCGGCCGTTTCTTTTCGGATTGGGTCACCTTGACCGCGTGCCACAGGTGACCCAATCCGAAAAGAAACGACCGAAAAAAATTACAGGAGAGCCGGCAAGCAGGCTATCCTGACAGTAGAATTTCTAGTCTTTCAGCAAAATTCATTTATAACTGCTTCAACATCAGAGCTGAAGCTCTAACGCAGTGATGCCTGTTCCCACTAACAGAGATATACAAAAACTAATTTAACTGAAATTTATTGGACCCATGTCGAAGTACTTGCATGTACAAAACACCAATAAAATGTGTCTGTCTGCATGGGGGGGGGGGGGGGGGGGGGGGCGGGAGCAATCCACCAAACTCACAAATTTTGCAACTGGAGTACTCTTTTACATAGATAATGTGGCCTTTCACACCAATCTCGTCTATTCAGGTTCATCTCAGTTTTCAGTCACCAACCTTTTCCAGTAAGACAGCTGTCACATTGTTCACAGACTCCCAGTAAATCACTTAGCTTATTAGGTGTGTTACTGTGACGCTACTTTTCAGTTGGGCCCCCCTCTGGCTACGCCCCTGCTGCACTGATACAAACCCGCTTTTTATGAATATGGATATAGATTTTTATTACCATGCTAATGTACCGATCAAATGTACTACTAGATGGGGGGAAATGGAACAAAAGATGTGCAACAAAAGATGCATGTGCTGTGTGCAACATAGGCATAAGTGTCTCCTGATCACATTCTAAATTCTCCTTTGAATTCTTTGTTTTCTAAGGGAGAATTTAGAACATGACCAGGAGTCACTTACGCCCTTGTTGCACACAGCCCTTCACTTGTAAGTTCTCTTTTTAACAGTTTCTAAACCTACAGTACCCAACCATATGGTTCATGTATGTATTTTTCCAAATAATCTGTTTAGGGCTGTGATTATTTACATGTAGCTGAATTAAAGATATGTCATTTCTCTTTGGATGAGTAAACAAGCGTAGCGAAGTGCACGAAGGAAAAGAGAAATTAGTTCCTAATCGAAAGGAAACACTGTCTATTGTTGTGCTGTCAAGTGCCAGCCAATCAGATTTCGCTAGATTAGTTGAATATGTAATGAGCGTCTTGTTTATAAGTGAATGTGTCAGGATTATTCAGTATCGTGGTTCTGATCTGACTCAAAAATAATGTCTAGTTTTAATAAGCTAGATGTAAAGTAAATAAAGAAGACTAGCTGATTAGAACCATTCCACCGCATATGTGCTTGTGTGTTGATCTTAAGATTAGGAATGGTGCAATTGCTCAAGTACGTTAGGTGGAGACGACAAGATGTCAACACGTTAGTCCATATATAGTTATCTCTCCAGAGAGAGATGTCTGGGTGTGAACGAGTCTCTCTGTTCACAGTAGTAGAACAAAGCAACATGTATGATGTCAACGTACTTGAGCGGGGGTATTCTGCAAACTAGGCAAAAGATTTAAGTAATTGAATTTTTTTTCAAATTTATAGAAACAGTGCAGAGAGATTTAACATACAACATTGCACCTGGATTCTGGAAAAACTTCAGCTGTAATGAGGTAATTACATACAATGTATTTTTTTGTAGATTATTTTAATTAATTATTAATAATAATAATTTCTTTAATAAATCACCAATAAAATACATACATGTATCATGTTTTACAATTAATGAACTAATATATCATAGAGCATGCATACAGACACACATGTTTAAGTATATAAGAAAAATAATTGAGGATTATTAATTGAAGGACTGTGTGCAAAAAGGCATAAGTGACTCTTGATCATGTTCTAAATTCTCCCTTTAGAATATAATTTTATTATGATCAAGAGACACAAGTTTACATGTATATGCCCTTTTTGCACATGCCCTTCAATTGTAGCTAAATTATACCTAAATATTAATCTATTTACAAAAGCGTTTTTGAAATGAACATGAAAACAAATATGAAATGGAGTGGCAAAAAGTGGCAGCCATCACAGCCAGTTACTACAGCAATACTGTATTATGGTACCATAATTGACCACCTATAAGCCGCACCCCGCATATAAGCTGCACCCCCACTTTAGGCTTACAATCTTATCTTGAGATCAATTTGAAAACTTTAAGGAAATATACCGCTTACTGTATAAGCTGCACCCCAACTTTAGCAAACTTAAAGAAACATTTTACTTTACTACTTACATGTATGGTTACACTACAGCTTTAGAAGTACATTTTGATATACATGTATGATACGAGGACAATTACGACTGAACAAGGTTTAGATCTTAAATCTACATACATGTACATGTATGTGAGCAAGCATGTAAATGAAAATGTCTTGGATGTTTTGTACATGTAATGCACTCACTAATACCAATCTCCACTTGGAAATTACTACTTAATAGAATGCTGCCTTATGTTTTCAAGAAACGCTACATGTATGCTTCTGCAAGATCGCACTTGAATGAATT
Source organism: Actinernus sp. WN-2022 (assembly GCA_030867875.1). Lineage (NCBI taxonomy): Eukaryota > Metazoa > Cnidaria > Anthozoa > Actiniaria > Actinernidae > Actinernus > Actinernus sp. WN-2022. The sequence continues at coordinate 34,080,278 of JAOWCC010000936.1, read as the reverse complement.
CTCTCAACCGTGCAGACATGTCTGGATTTTGACACAACAACACTGGGGTGCAGGAACTGAGTTTTTATTGCATTGTAGTTCCTAAAGCACCACACAGCTTCTCAACTTTACCTTCAAAGTGAAATGTTTACTAAATAGAATACTCTTGAGTTCTTTCTATTAATTTAAATCCGTTTTCAAAGGTGTGTAGTTTGTTTTATAATTAACCTAGTAATATCAAATTTAACCTGTAACATAACATTGCATAAATGTATGTATGTCTGATATGTTTTCAAAACCTTATACAGTTTTTCTATTATTGAATATTATATTTATATGTACATGTAGGTTATGATTTGTTTTTCTTATATTTGCAGGACAGAAGTGATAAAACAGACCTCAACTCCATTCTTCTTGCTAAAGTGCATGACCTTCATGAACTCTTGTCTGTTTACCAGCCCTCGCTAGAACTATTACACTCACTTATTAAAACATTAGGTAACTCTGGCAGGTGAGTGGTTGAGTGAAGGAAGCCAGGTTCATCATGGCTTGAACCATAATTGCAAATTGCTAGCAGATTATAGAATTTGCAAGTGAAAAACACTTCCATTGCAAATTTCTGCAATTCAATTTTCCTTTGAGGCATATTTCCAAAGTTTATAAGCCTAGTTTTTATCCAGTGCACGATTAAAAGTATAAAGCATATTAAGTGTAGTAGCAGTATAAATTCTATACATTTAATGGTATTCTTGCATACCAAGTACATTGTACTTCAAATGAATTAAAGTGATACAGTGTACTGTGAATGTACATGTATAGAATATTGAATTTTCCCATTTAAAATACATTTTCATCAATCTTATTAAAGGCTGAAAGTATATATTCAATTAATTATATATCGTAAAATTCCAAATTAAAATAAGCTTCCCTGACTATAAGCTCACCTGAAAATAAGCCCCCTAAATTTTAAATGCAAAAACCCTCCCTATAATAAGCCCCCTGAATAAATAAGCCCATGGGCTTATTAGAAGGATGGACCTACAAATACCAACTAAACCATTATCGCTAGCCATGCAGTCGTTGCTGAACTTTATTACGGTGCAAAGTTACTGTATCATATCAGCTACATAGACAAAACATGCTGTAATCATGTTGCAATAAAGCTTGTTGCTGTTATGTTCAGAGAGTTAATTGTTGGCTCAAAGAGGTCAGTTAATGACCACCTTTCACAATATTTTGAGACACAAAGTGCCATCAGAAAATATGCCCAGCTCATTTTGAAACACAAATTTCCCTCCAAAAATAAGCCCCCCCCGGGATATAAGCCCTCCCCGAAAATAAGCCAAGGACCAAGCGAATATACATGTACATGTACAATGTAAGCCCAGGGCTTATTTTCAGAATTTTACAGTATACAGAAATTGCTTGTTTACGAAGTGAAGTGTCTAAAAGGTTTTCAAAGACAGACAGACAAAATAGTTGATACAAAGATCTGTCTTCCTTGGAGAATCTAGACTGGTCTCAATAACAAATCACTATCAGATTTTGCCTGTTTCAGCCAATCAGATTGTTCGATTTGCTAGCACCCAGCCTCCGAGAGACTCAGCCATTTAATAATGTATAATTGTATTTTATTGGTTATTTGATTAATTCCCATTGATGAACATGTATTTTTGAAAATTTTCCTGTAATAATTTATATTCCATGTTTCATGTACTGATAAATAATGGTAATAGAACTAAGTGTACATTGTAATCAAGAGTATGATTTCAGACCAAAATTGCATGACACAAAGTTCTAATACCGGTAATTAGATTCATTTTGAAATCTTGACAAGTGATAAACTATTGTAAATTTGTTTCTTTACAACAACAAAATAAATAGTCAAGCATGCAGTGCTTTGAAGACGACTGAGATAAATGCAGGAGCATGTGTTAAGCAATCCTACCAAGGACTCTGTGTTTTTTAGCAAAATGATGCTATTCGTCCTGTAAACATGTAGGCTCGGTTTCCAGCCGTGGGGGTTTTGGTGAGCCCGCAATCCTCTCCCCACTCACGGCTGGGCGTGCGAGCTGAGGCATTGTCGGTTTTTAGCTAATCAAAAACTTGCCACTAAAATCCTGTCGCTGAATGTATTTGCACAATTTATAGAAGCTTTGGATTGCTGTTCCAAAATGCATTTAAATTTGCTTTGGGAAAGTTTTGGTTTTGAATAATTCAAGGATTCACACAAGGAAGCAGTAAGAGAGTTAGTTTTGGGTGAAGACACTTTGTCAGTACGCACCGGGTTTGGAAAGTCACTTGGGAAACTGTCCCTTGTACCAAGCTCGAAGGTCGCAAAACCTGTATCAAAATGTTCAGTCATTTCTTTGCCTATGCAAGACCAGGTAGCCATTCTTACTTCAAGGAAAATTAGTGCTGCTTTTATCGGAGCAGAAAAGATGAACGACTCCATATACAGTCCCTGTCAAAAGTTTTTCACACCGTACGAACCACATGTGGTAGCATGTGGCACATGTGCCACATGTGTTTACCACTTTCGGTAAAATGAATGTGGCGAAATGTGGCGAAGCGAAATCGGTAACTGAACCACTTTCGGTAAAACACAATCGGTGACTGAACCACTTTCGGTAAAATGCAATCGGTGACCGAACCACTTTCAGTAAAACGAAATCGGTGACTCTACCACCTTCAGTAAAACGAATTCGGTGACTCTACCACCTTCGGTAAAACGAATTCGGTGACTCTACCACCTTCGGTAAAATGAATTCGGATAGTCATCATGTTATGTAAATATGGCGCTACGTACGCGATCAATTCTAGTTTAGTTGTAGCAAAGTTCGGTGTTTTTATTCATCTGATAAACTTTACAGACTTCTGTACTTTCATACTTTAATCTATCCATCAATCCCTTCACGATTCTTCAAAAGTCGTTGCGTACGCTGTATGTTTTCAATTCAACAGATTCAAGAGCTTTTCGGTGCTTACATGTACATGTGCTTTCAGCCGCTTAACTAATTGTCTGGTTTTTGACACAACAAGAATGTCGCGAACTTCGCAGAACATGTGATTTTATTGCAGAATGCAGAGTTAAATAATGCGGGAAAGTTTCTCAACTTTTAATATTGGCAAGTGATAAACGTCTACCAAATAGAATATTCTGGAATTATTTTTATTTAACGTGGGATCCGTCATTTTGCTCAAATTGCTCGAACAGAAGTGTGACATTTTTTAATAATCAATGAGCTCTGACAGCTAGCAGTGTTTTGTTTTGCTTTGCTTTGAGATCACACCAAAAATTATCTTGATATCTTCCTACTGAATCAAATGCTTTCAAAGTTTCGTATTTTATTTACGGTCTGAACAGTTTTCACCTAATGCGAAAACTGGTTTGAGTCCATTCTGTCAAATAAAAACACCCAGGTGAATACATTTTGGATATTTTAATTCGTTATTGGTTTAATATTTTGCTGTGAGATCGCACCGAATCTTCTGGAGTTTCAATTTCAGCTTTTTTACTTCATCACTTCGTCAATTTGGCATTGCGGTTTATAATTGCTGTGAGACCGGTCTGCAGCAATTGGTCTGATGTCAGATGTGAAACAAACAGGTCTCAGGTCCTCGATCGATCAAACATAGGACCTGTCAAAACTCAGACTGACAGGTTCACGCGTGACTGATTGCAATTGCACAATCTTGATATTTTAATTTCGAAAACATGCCTTTCCAGAATCCGCAAACATTTGCAATGCTTTTGGTCGGAACCTTGAACAACGCAGGAATCTCTCGTAAATGTTAAACTACGGAAGCTAAAGTTCGTTTGTTGATTATTGCTTACTGGCCGGGCCCGCTTTAAAAGTTTGCCGCTAGATTATGAACAAACGGCGGTTGTTAGTTTGTGGCGTAAGTTTAAGGTTATATATTCACAGCAGTTCCTTTTTTTCAGTACAGTTTATCAGTGAGGTTATCAGAAGAAATAGGAAGGAGAGAAATGCTCTTAGCCACTTCGCGGCTTTCTCGGTACAAATCACGATCAAAACAAATAAGTTTTTCGATGATCGCACCAGGACACCGACCTGACGCTTCGCTTTTTCTACAATGAAAACACCAATAATTATTGCTGTGCCGATATACATGTATCATTGTAAAAATCACTTTAGTCGCAAGCAGTGAACTACATGTACAAGTAACAACTTGTAGACAGTTGTACTGCTGTCTTGACCTGCAATGTTTGGTGAAGCGAAATCGGTGACTGAACCACTTTCGGTAAAACGAAATCGGTGACGGAACCACTTTCGTTAAAACACAATCGGTGACCGAACCACTTTCGTTAAAACACAATCGGTGACCGAACCACTTTCGTTAAAACACAATCGGTGACTGAACCACTTTCAGTAAAACGAATTCGGTCTTAAAACGAATGGAGTTTACCGAACGAAATCTACCACATGTGGTTACCGAATCTTCGTTTTACCGAAGCACATACGGTACCGTATTCGGTTGAAAAACTTTTGACAGGGACTGTATATAAGAGAGGAAATCACGTCTGACTCAGGCCACTTTTATGCGTTTAACTCTGCAATCACAATTCACTTGAAAATCGCTGCATCAAATGAGTTTTACAATTCTTTAAGTCCTATGTACTAAGTTTGTGCATTTTTTAAGGTCTCCAAAACATACTCTACAGAAGTACTGAGCGGGAATACTTGACTCTAGCTCAGAATACTGTAGTTCCGAGATAATATCTGAACTTTATCCCTTAAAGTTTGGCTTTTAATTTCTGTCAGCGAGGTGTCTTGAGCGGCAGTAATATTACAGAGTAACAAATAATGCAGCCTAGTTTCTCAATGATTTTAAATGACGTTTGTTCTTGAGAATTCATTTCACACTGGAGTTTTAGTTTAGAGTTCTAGTGCGTTTTGAAAGTTTAGAGCCTATGCTACAGTCGTGTCTGTCGTGAAAGGGTAAACCGCTTTTCTTGTCAAAACACGCAAATTGAATAATATTGAATTTTAATCAGCTGACGTCACAGACACGGTGTGTTGACCGCGCGCCCAGCCCTTAGTGGGGGAAGGCTTTGGAGAAATGACACCCCAACGGCTGATACCGAGCCTAGTAAACATGCTGCTTTCAACCAATCAAAGTGCAGAAAATGCCAGTGATTTCAAAATGAATATTAATAACAGAATAAATTCCTCTTCCCATGTACATACCAGGGCTCGAAATAGGAAAAAAGCTGACATATTATTTTGTTGCCAGGCCTAATAAAATTAATTATGACACTGCGTTTTTTTTATTTTTGAATAGTCGAACAATTGATCCCATTACTACATTATTTTGTACATGTATATAATAATATTTACATGTATAAAGAAACATGTTTTTCTTCACTTGAATCATTTTAAGGAGAGGACTAGTAGATGAAGGAATGCAATTTGCAAGCCAAATGGAACAAACCTTTACAATATTGCCTGCCAATTTATTTTTTCTTTGGCAATTCAACATTATTTTCACCTGCCATTCCTGAAATTTGGGTTGCTTTTTGGCCATTGTCAGATCGCTATTTTTACCCCGTATAATCATGTACATGTACTGCTTAACTCGTTTACTTATCCAATGAGTAATGAAAGTTCTCTAATATGTCAAATTTGTTTGCCACTGCTTTACAGAAATTTGAAGCAGCAGTTCCAAGCTTTAACAAGAGCTGTAGTGTTTGACAGGATTCCAGAGCATTTCAGCAGGATTGTTGAGAGTTATTACAGTCAAGCTTTTAGGGCATACAATGTTACTCAAAGCCAGCAGAACCAGACAGAGGATGTTTCCATGGATGGTACGTATGTCTAATAAAGGTACTTAAATATTTTATTTCATATTCTACTGGCTGTCAGCAGATTAACGGAAAGAGAGAAGAGGTTGGATTGTATTTAACAAATAAGTGTCATTCTGCTGTGTGTCTGTCCTCTTACATACAATATGTATAGAATGATTAGACTGCAAACAGTCCCTTTATTTTTCTTGGTCTCTAGTCATGAAAAACTCGAAAAACGATGCGCGAACAAAATCCCAGAAGGGTAGGAGGGCGGGGAAAGGGGGAACAAAAGAAAAATAAAGGGACTGCAGTCTTTTCCCACTGGCGCGCGTTCAGAATTTCAGTTGCTCCAGCAACTGAAAATCGTGATTGGTCAATTAAACAATACAAACATAACAGATATCAATCTCAATTAGTATATGTGAAAGATATTGACAGCTATTTTATAGCACCACAAAGGTTTCCATTTTTGCTCTGCGAAAATGGCAACGAGAAAAAAATTGGATTTTGATCAAGTTTTTGAGAGTTTATCTCATCAGCTTGGTGGCTTAATTTTAAAAGACAAACAAAAGCAAGCCATTGATAATTTATTACAAAACAAAGATGTGTTGGCTACGCCAACCGTCAAAACCTTGAGGCCTAATAAACTGCTTTAGAAGTCCCCAAATCACCCCAAAACCACTCACAAAACTTCATTAAGTATCAATCTTTTATTATTGAAGATTTATTTCGTAGGAATCGGAAAAGAGAATTCACAAGGAGCAATTATGTAAACTCTTCCGAGATCGCTTATGAAACATACCACAGGTAGCCCAAAAAGCAGGAAACATATGTCGAGTCTGGGCTGCCTGTGCTCTGAGGAGCATTGTGGAAGAACAGATCAAGTCAAATGACTTCTGCCTGAAAGCAAAAGCTTTCAAAATAAAAGACGGAATAAGTCTTGAGTGATATTGGGGACAACAAGTATGAAGTTAAATACACGTCCGCCGAGCAAGTTCTGTCTTCCGAGTTCCTCGATTTGTTTAAGAAGCCTATACTGCATTCAGCAAGAATCTCTCGTTGTTAGCACACTTTGAACATATGCGGGCAGATGGATATCTCTCTTTCCAAGCTGAGAGCGATTTTGAGAATATTAGTAATCAAATTACTAACTGCTGTACTATCAACAGTGCAGTTTTTTTTTGGTATTTTCGGATGAAACATAAGAATGTTTCCCAAAGTTACCAACAGTCGGCTTGAAATTTACCTTGCAGATTCTACAAAAATCGGAGGCAGCTCTTAACAACTTTGGTCTTCCTCTTCTATTTTCTTAGGAGTTTCGGTGTCGAATTCTTTAATGTTGTTCATCCCATATTCATTTCGATTTTGATGAAAAACAGTTTCAGGCAAAACTATTCTATAAAAGAAGAGTGACCCGCGAACAAGGATTTCCCCATGGTTTGTATTTGTTTATCATTTTGGCGGCTTTCTCACAGCTTTTCCCTCGTATTTTGACAGGTGGGCGGAGTTTTAATCTCATTTTAATTAGTGGGCGGTGCAGACTCTGAACGCGCGCTAGTTGGAAAAGACTGCAGCCCCTTTATTTTTATTTTGTCCCCCCTTCCCCCGTCCTCCTACCCTTCGGGGATTTCGTTCACACCCAACCGCGCTCGGCCAAAACATTGTTTTTCAAGTTTTTCGTGACTAGAGACCAAGAAAAATAGAGGGACTGTTCGCAGTCTATAGAATGATGTACAGATGTCATTCTGCTGTGTCTGTCCTCTTACATACAATATGTATAGAATGATGTACAGATGTCATTCTGCTGTGTGTCTGTGCTCTTACATACAATATGTATAGAATGATGTACAGATGTCATTCTGCTGTGTGTCTGTCCTCTTACATACAATATGTATAAAATGATGTACAGATATCATTCTGCTGTGTGTCCGTCCTCTTACATACAATATGTATAGAATTATGTACAGATATCATTCTGCTGTGTCTGTCCTCTTACATACGATATGTATAAAATGATGTACAGATATCATTCTGCTGTGTGTCTGTCCTCTTACATACAATATATATAGAATGATGTACAGATATCATTCTGCTGTGTCTGTCTTCTTACATATAATATGTATAGAATGATGTACAGATATCATTCTGCTGTGTCTGTCCTCTTACAGTCATACAATATGTATAGAATGATGTACAGATGTCATTCTGCTGTGTCTGTCCTCTTACATGTACATGTACATACAATATGTATAGCAACAATCTTCTTTTATTACCCTATAAATTGAATGCTACATTTATTATTTTGTTTTAAAAAGTACAAGGGTACTGGCAACCTATTGAATGATGTACAGATGTCATTCTGCTGTGTGTCTGTACTGTACATACAATATATATAGAATGATGTACAGATGTCATCGCAATGTGATGCGAACAAAGCAGTCTGGCCACAAGATGCATGACATGACATGACCTGACATTCACCTTTTGATGCCGTCTGTGCATCTATAATCTCTTCATTCCCAGACCAAAGACTGAGGCACTTAAGAAAGGCTTATTGTAATGATGGGGCTAAGGTAATTCAGGGCTCGAAATAGAAATAAAATATGACCTGACATTTCTTTTTTTTTTTTAGTGCTTTACATCATTTGCACCTGTGAGAATAGGGAACTCTCAAATTAAGTGGGTTAAGAAATCCCGACTATTAGGCATGACGGTTGATAATAACTTAAGTTGGATCCCACATACAGTGTACAGTAGAACTGAAAAAGAGTTATGCTAATAAATTAGGGCTACTGAAAACATCTAGATTTCTGCCAAAACATGTACTAGAGAAACTATATTTCTCAGTTATACTGCCTTCGGTGATCTATGGCATGGTGTTGTGGGGGAGTTGTTATAATTCGGAAAATATTACATCACTTGAGAAGCTTCATAGTAGAGCCACAAATTTTTTTATACAATCTCCCCAGAGACACATCTTCCGCAGATGCTCTGCAGCTTGCCAGTTGGTATTCACTCAGTATTTATCATAAGCTTGTATTGTTTAAAACAATGCACAAGGCATTCCAAGCTAGGTTACCAGATTTTTTATGCGATCGGATATTAATTAAGAGGACTAGCCGTTATACATGTAATCTAAGAGTAGCGGATTCCCTTGAAATACTGCGTTTTAATACTAAGTTCCTTCAACATTCAGTTCAGTATAGTGGATCGGTTTTATGGAATAGTGTTATTTCTAGTGATCAGTCAATAGTATATGCAGGACATAAGGATCTTGAGTGTCGTTTAAATAAATTAGCGGTGTTTGAACAGTTCAAGTTTAACACTACATCTGCCTCTTCTACTAGATTTAAGAGTGATGACTTCATTTACTTGTGATTCCACTCATTAACTGAGGCCTAGTATGAATGTATTGTATTTTTAGAAAAAAAAACATTTTAGCAGCTCTCTTAGCTATGGTTGCCGGATTGTTGCAATATTCAGTAAACCTATTTTACATTCAGTAAACCCGATTTTATATTCAATAAACAGGTTTTATATTCAGTAAACCATTTTATATTCAGTAAAACCGATTATATATTCAATAAACAGGTTTTATATTCAGTAAACCGATTTTATATTCAATAAACCCGATTTTATATTCAATAAACAGGTTTTATATTCAGTAAACCATTTTATATTCAGTAAAACCGATTATATATTCAATAAACAGGTTTTATATTCAGTAAACCGATTTTATATCCAATAAACCCGATTTTATATTCAATAAACAAGTTTTATATTCAGTAAACCATTTTATATTCAGTAAACCCGATTATATATTCAATAAACAAGTTTTATATTCAGTAAACTGGATTTATATTCAATAGAAACGATTTACGTTCAACGTTTTAGTTCAATAAATTATTGCTTAATATGTTCAATCCTCAACCATTATTTATTCAGTAAACGCCATTTATATTCAATCCCTATTATTTTATTCAGTAAATTTCATTTATATTCAATAATTTCTGCAGTCCAATATGGTCAGCGGAAGACGAAATTCGCGCGCCATTTGTATCACGTGACTTGCTTATTGAGAACAAGATGGGGAGGGGGTGGAGAGAAGGATAAGGAGAGGAGTAGCTGCTATCAGAAGTGTTCCCACTAATGATCTAACTCAGGATTCCTCGAGAAGCTTATCTTCAGGTACTGATGATGGTTCACTTAAGCTTACAAATATATATTATATAGACCGATTTCGCTATCACTGCACTATCCCTTCATCAAGAAACATAGCTGGAATGGTAGGTAGCCATGGCCGGGAACGCAGTGTCTGGTTCGTTGTCGCAGGGTCCAAAGCGTCATGACAATAGTATCACTGTTCCGGAAAACAAGATGTCATTTTCCCCAAAAGGATAATCTTGAATTACCCGAGAGCTTTATTTATTTATTTCAAGATTCGCCAAAAAGGCAGGTGGGAAAACACTAGGACACGAAGTCCCCTACAAGGCTTTCACACCCAAGGGATTTCACATCCAAGGGCTGTTCCTATCATAGTCAGCAAATTCTGATGGATCCACCTAGTCGGCACAGGCTACTTCAAGTGTCTTTTTCTCAGTTCAGGATGTTTCACCTTTGATTTGTACGCAGTGTACGTATTGGTGACCAAGTCTTCGACGCTTTGGACCCTGTGACAACAAACCAGACACAGCGTTCCGGCCATGTCTACCACATGTGCACGGAGCAGATCACGGGAACGACCTACCATTCCAGCTATGTTTCTTGAAAAAGGGACATGGACTGCCAAACCTACAGAGGATAGCACTTGTCGATAGCCAAGTCGGTCTATATCATAAATAGAAGTGAACCATCATAGTACCTGAAACTAAGCTTCTCGAGGAATCCTGAGTTAGATCATTAGTAGAAACACTTCTGACTGCAGCTACTGCTCTACTAACCCCTCTCTTCGCCACTCAGTCTTCGATCTCGTGCAAGCTCGGGTGATCACCCGCCATCTTGTTCCGAAAAGTGACCCACGAATTCCTAGGTACTTCCAGGTACTTCGTGTAACGTACACAAAGACTATTGAACCCGTAGTTGACGGTTAGGTTTTTTTAAAATGTAGGGGTAGGGTTTGTATTAGTCTAAAGGAGCATTAAAGAAGCATTATATTTATTATAGTTATATATTTATATATTTGTTGTTTAGTGACCTCCCACAATACTCTTTGTGTACGTTACACGAAGTAGCTACGCACGAATTTCGTCTTCCGCTGACCATGTTGGACTGCAGAAATTATTGAATATAAATGGTGCTTACTGAATAAAATAATAGGTATTGAATATAAATGGCGTTTACTGAATAAATAATGGTTGAGGATTGAACATATTAAGCAATAATTTATTGAACTAAAACGTTGAACGTAAATCGTTTCTATTGAATATAAATCCGGTTTACTGAATATAAAACTTGTTTATTGAATATAAAATCGGGTTTATTGAATATAAAATCGGTTTACTGAATATAAAACCTGTTTATTGAATATAAAATCGGTTTTACTGAATATAAAATGGTTTACTGAATATAAAACTTGTTTATTGAATATAAAATCGGGTTTATTGAATATAAAATCGGTTTACTGAATATAAAACCTGTTTATTGAATATATAATCGGTTTTACTGAATGTAAAATAGGTTTACTGAATATTGCAACAATCCGGCAACCATACTTAGCATCATTATTTATTAGTAAGTTCAATTTAGTAATTTGAAGTTTATTTACTTATTACAGTTATTACATTTGTAAGTATTCTTAGTAATTTTTAGTATTGTAAATAGATGTACAGTTATTTATTCTTAGTAGTAGACACACGACCCCATAAGCCTTGTGCTTTAATCATAATCGTGTTTAAATAAAGGCAAATCTATCTATCTGTCTATCTATTTCCAAGCATATTTTCACCTGTCATTCCTGAAAATTGGCCTGCTTTTTGGCCATTGGCAGGTTGCTATTTCGAGCCCTGTAATTGGAACTTATTACTGAAATCACTCATAGGTGGAGAGTATAAATGATTAAAAAAAAAACTCAATCATACTGATCTACATGTACATGTATCTGGCCTGTTAAAGTGAGATTATTTTTACATCCATACTTTTTATTATTATTTTTATGAACTTGCAACTAAACGTTTATATACATGTAGTTTTTATTATAAAAAAGTTATGTACATGTATGGCTCTCATGGAAACCAGGATTGTTTTTTATACATGTATATACATTTTACATGTACCTGAGAAGTATCCATATTAAAATAAAGATTACTTCATAAGAAGACAGGCCCATTGCAGTTCATGACATCTGATTTTTACAATAGTAAAGAAGACATGAAATGATTTCATGCAAAACATGATGATTGTCATCTGTGTATCTGTTCTCTAATGACACATGACTATTGACCAATAATAGCACATGGTGTGACGTCATCTGTGTATCTGTACTGTAATAACATGACTATTGACCAATCAGAGCATGGATTCTGTACTCTAATAACACATGACTATTGACCAATCAGAGCATGCATTCTGTACTCTAATAACACATGACTATTGACCAATCAGAGCATGCATTCTGTACTCTAATAACATGACTATTGACCTGAATCAGAGCATGCATTCTGTACTCTAATAACACATGACTATTGACCAATCAGAGCGTGCATTCTGTACTCTAATAACACATGACTATTGACCAATCAGAGCGTGCATTCTATACTCTAATAACACATGACTATTGACCAATCACAGCATGCATTCTGTACTCTAATAACACATGACTATTGACCAATCAGAGCGTGCATTCTGTACTCTAATAATAACACATGACTATTGACCAATCAGAGCGTGCATTTGGCACTGTTTATTGTATAAAGTTAATAACTCATGACAACTGATATTGCTGAATTGAAATTATATCTTTGATACACATGAGTTATAGACCAATCTCCCCCCCCCCCCCCCCAATATATTTCATATGTGAAACATATGATACAATAAGAAAGGATTTCTTCCACTCCCTTGAAAATTTTAACACAAAGAAATTCATCACAAGTCATAAAATTATGTCCAATGATCAATTATTTAAACTAATCATAAACCCGCCTATGGAAGTAGCTCATATAACAGCAAAGTTTGATTGTTTATGATAGCATGCAGTTAAAATCTATAAATATCCCTAACTAACAATGTAAATTTGAGAGTGCTAAGTAGCCTCTATCTTGGCTAAAGGCCTACACATGTACAAATGTATATAAGTCCAATACTGTTTCAGTTATCACGAGTGCTTGTAATGTATAATGCAATGTTATTAGTGACGATCCAATGTACCATCTGCTGTACAAGGTGCTAATAAAGTACATCTACAAAGGAAAAATGATGATACATGTACATTACTGTAAAAAATTAGCAAATGAGTCAATGAGATACAGTATGTATTATATATATAGCTACTCTCAGTTAATTAAAACCAGCTTTGCTTTAATTTTGTGGTCTATAAAGGAAGTCACAGTTAATGGATGTTTAGCCTGCGTAGCAAGCCCAGGGGGAATTGGGAAGAGGATCTAGGAGGGAAGAGGGGAGAGGGAGGGAATTGGAATAGGGGGGGGGGGGGAATGGGGAGAGGAAAGGGAAAGGGAAACCCTCCTTTCCCTTTTCCTCTCCCCATTCCTCCTCCCCTCCTCTTCTCCTCTTCTCATTCCCTCTCCCCTCATTCCCTCTCCCCTCTTTCCCAATCTTCCCCATTCCCCCTGGGCTTGCTACGCAGGCTAATGGCTGTTGTAAACTGACCAATCATAGCTCTTGAAAGTAGTTAGTAATGATGAGGTCAAATTATTGCCAAATTTGTTAACTAATGATTATTCATATTTCACAGAGGACAGTGAAGATGATGATGTGTCATTAATATGTCATGGCTGCGACAGGGATAAAGACAGTTGTCATTGCCAACGACTTCTCAACCAGTTTTCCCAATTCAACTCCTGGTTGCATTCCATGGGCTTATTACACAAGGTTGCAGGTGCTGCTTATTTGTCAGTCATCCACAAAATGGTGAGTGTGCCATTGGTTAACTTACAATAAGGCCTGTTTCAAATGCCACTCCACTAATGTGCCAATCCTAAATAGATTAAAAGAAGCCTTCTACATGTACATGTAATTATCTTTTGTTTCAGTTGCATTCAGTACATGTACATGATTGGAGTGGCATCTGAAATGGCTTAGCCTAAATCCACTGAACATGTGCACACTAGAGCAGATTTCATATGAGTGGGACAAACTACATTACATCATGTCGGTAGCCTTGCCATAACTGTGCTGTGCCATATTTCGGTAATTTGATTGGATCAGCTTGGCAAAAACAATGGGAAACCATTTCAATGTCATAGCCTGCTTGCAGGCAGTGTAGGGTGTTTTTTCGCACAGCAAACGGATCATCGAAGCGGCTGCCATATTGGCCGAGCATGATTGAGACCTGGGATCAAATGACAAATGGAGGGGGGAGGGTGTGGGGGAGAAGCAGAAAGGTAAGACCACCTGCACGAAAACCCCTGGTTTCTGAGTACAAATAAAAGTTAGATCCTGTCCGTCCACCAGCGGACGGGGTATATGATTGGCTGAAACGGTGTCAATCAAAGCTTATCGCAGCAAGTGTTGAAAGCAAGAACTGAAAGGAATAAGTGTAGCCTGTGAAGCGGCGTAACTAGAATAAGTGTTGTGTACTGAGCTTGCAGTTGATAAAATATGGCGAGTAATACAAAAAGCTTTGTCTTTTTTGAAGACAAAGGTAAAGTACCCTGGTTCCAGAGGTTTTCTAGAGAGAACAGCCACGGAGAAAGAGCCGCGAAGGCTTGAGATCGGCGAACTGCGAGAGGTTTGTTGTCGAGTTCTCTTGTCGCAAGTTTGTACATAAACCGTAAATATCATACTCTTTCCAAAGCGCCAGAAGGTCTTTACTTAGAAGTAAGGCTCTGTATATAGCTTTCTCCTGCTCCGTTTTCAAAGTTATCTCCTTCGCCTTTACCCTGGTTCCAGAGGTTTTCTCGAGAGAACACAGCTGCTCGCTTCTTTCTCTGCGGCTGGAGCAGGATGAAGCTAAACAGAGCCTAGGCTTCTAGGTAAAGATGTTCTAGATCTGGCTGTGCTTTAGATAAGCTTTGGAAAGAGTATGATATTTACGGTAAAGAGAACTCGACAACGACCCGTGATTTATTTCGCTACTGAATTTTTAAGCATTATTGTCGACCAAATTGCAGAGATAAAATCCAGCTATTGACTTCACAGCCGTTGAACTAGGAAATATTCAGAAATATGCCTCAATACATTTATGCAACGGTCGTCCATTTCTTGCGGCAAACATTCAGTAAGATGGACTTCGACTTCTCAGAGAAAGAGCTTCTCGTTTGTACTCTCTCGTTAGGGTTGACGATCACAACATTTACCTGTGTACTTTGCACTCGTAGTTTGTTTGTCCACGAGTTCTTCAATATCGAGTTCTGAGAAAACATTGTCTCGATCGGAGTTTTCTTTGAAGTTTAGAGAATTTTTTGATCCTGTATTTGTCCTCTGAACTTTTTTATATGCGAGCGTAATTTTTTTAAGGAAGAAAGCAGCCTGGTTCGCCAGACTGCTGCTGCGGTGCTGGACTGCTCTCTATCTATGGCTTTTTGTAATGTTGGTATGTAATCGGAGGATTTGCAAACCCTTGACTTTGAGCAACTGATGGGGCGAACGCAACAAGCTAAAACCGAACTGACTACGTATATATTCTTTCTATATTCTAAAGTGGTACTGTCGCAGTCCTTTCCATGGAGAACTTTGAACAAAAATTGCTGGTTTTATTAAAATTTCCGTATCTGAGAACCAATTGACAATTTTACCAACATTTTGCATTGCATTTGACAGCGAGCGAAGTTTGTTTTGATTGCATGCCTCATAAACCAAATAAAAATTGTCAGGCTGTCACACGTCGACTCCTATTGGTCAATTAAGAATGGGTTATAAGTTAACGGAAGTCAAGTGTGTGGTGGGCGGATATTCAGAAACCAGGCGGTCTTTCCTTTCTGCTTCTCCCCCACACCCTCCCCCTCCATTTGTCATTCGATCCCAGGTCTCAATCATGCTCGGCCAATATGGCGGCTGCTTCGATGATCCGTTTTCTGCGTGAAAAAACACCCTCCACCGCCAGCTGCAACCAGGCTACAATGTCATGGCATGCTGTACAGTAGCCATGCTGTCGTCATTGCTGTAGTTTTTCCCACTCATACGAAATTCGCTCTTACTAGTGCATGTTGTATAATTATATAATTGTATAATTGCGATTCAGTAAACAATAAAGTTGTCTATAAGGGGGTAGCTTGTTGAATTCTACATGTAAAGTGGGAGGTGGGAGTTTAAGATTCTCATTTTATAACCTAAACAGGATAGTAATAAATAATTCAGCCAATAGAATAACTCATTTGCCCTTTCCAGTAAATACAGCCTGTCAAATGATATGTATTTCATTTAAAGTAATAAAAGTAAATGAACTTTATTTAACATCAATGGTAACTCGTGACGGTCTGGTGAGACTGATAAACTTGGGATCTACGATTTTATGTCCTTATCTGAGAAGACATGAAGGTTTAACCATCTGAAGTTGGTGAACGAGATTGTTTTGCAAAGGCAGCTGCACCTTCTACTCAGTAATTTTAAGACCTGTGGTCCAGACGGGGTTTTGAACCCACAACCTCCCGCTCGTCAGACCAGAACTTAACCACTGAGCTAACCGGGAAGTAGTCATCCAAAAATAAGGATGAGTTGCTTGTTCCAAGGTGACTAAGCAATTTTGAAGAATGCAGAGTAACTATTAACCTGCAGCTTACATTGTACCTTTGGTAGTTCATTGTTAGGAAGGTTATCTAAACAAAATATAGAATCATAACCATGGTAAATGTACGTGATTGCTGACTACATGTATTACCCCTGTTCCCATACTCCTTTTTGATCTATAGTCATGTAGGCTTGAATCTAATTAGCTAGTAGCAAAACGAGCAGGAAACTGGAACCGAGTCAGTAAAACTAATTCAATTAATAACTAGTGAAAGTGTCAGAGCATTATTTTCCAAAAGAACAGATCAAACTTAGCTAGTCTGGAAAGTTTGGTGAACTTTGGCTCAATATTGATGATGCTAGAAGGCATCATATGTCAATTTTCCCATACAAACTCTCTTATTTTTTAACGTTGTCCCTCCAAACCATACAATCCCCATTCATTGTAAAATTTTGGAGGGACAAAGAAATTTCAATTGCTTATAATTCAGACAAGCTTCACTTGAATCACATAAACTTGGCACACATGCTAATTTAAACATGCTCTATCATGTGATGAACTTCATTTTAGAATTAGAGTAATTCTGATAAACTTGGACCCAGTCCCCCGCTCATTTTGTTACCGGCCAATTGACCAACGTTTATTTTAATTAATTGTAGTAGTAATTATGCTATCTAGCATTATGGTAACCTACAGTACAGCCGTAAAATAATGCATGCGCAAGAACTTCTTTTTGCGTCCGCAAGCCAACAGGTTCTTGAGTGCAGCTTGCGCTTGAAATTACTGAACTAACGCAAGAACTTAAGACCTGCAAGAATTTCTTTCCGCAAGAGAATCAACCCGCAAGAAGTTCTTTCCGCAAGAAGATCAACCCACAAGAACACTGAAGAACACGCAAGATGTGGCATATACATTGTAAGAACATGTTTGTGTTTTAAGTGAGATCGCTAATAAGAAACGCTTTGAGAACAATGAAAGTTTACTTTAATATCTTAAACTGAAGTAGAGATTAGCTGGATACTCGCAGACTTGAATGTTTTATTAACTTGTCACAAAGAAGCTGAAATCAAAACTCCAGAAGATTCGTATGATCTCATGCAAATTATTAATCAGACAACAAATTAAAATATCCAAAAACTTATTCACTAGTGTATCGATTTGACAGAATAGACTCAAACCAGTTTTCACATCAGGTAGAAACTATTCAGATCTGTAAGTAAAAATAATGAAACTTTCAAAACATTTGGTTTGGTAGGAAGACAATTTTTGGTGCGATCTCAAAGCAAAACAAACACTGCGGAGCTCATTGATTATTCAAATCAGTTTGCGGAAAATGTCACACATTCAAGACTCGGACTTTGAAAATGGAGCCACATTAAATAAATAAATAAACTCCAGAATATTTATTTGGTAGAATTTATCATTTTCCAGTAAAGCTGAGAAGTTAAACTACAACACAATAAAATCACACTTTCCGCGAAGTTTGCGGCACTCTTGTGAAAAAACCAGACAATCAGTCTCAACGTCTGAAAGCACACATGAACTCGGAGAATTGCTGTATCACCAAAAAGCTGGCTTCTTGAATTGAAAACATACCGTATTTACCCGTGTATAAGCCGCACCCGTAGATAAGCCGCACCCCAAGTTTTGAAGCTTGAATTTAGGAAAAAAACTTTTTTTGAAAAATACAAAAAATAATTAGAAAATCCTTTGTCCGAGTTCATAAATGCTTGTACTTTATGCCAAACTTCTTCAGAAAAAGAGTAATATTTTGTTGGAGTTCATAAACACTCGTACTTGAAGCAAAACTTCATCAGATTGTCATAAATAAATAATCACAACTTTAAATTTAATTCGATCGAATATGGTTCAACTTGCCTTGTCATTTCTTGTGTATATTTTAACCTGCAGTCTTTAAATCACTCCAGAATTCTTCCGCATTTATTCTGCCATTAACTAACAACAATTCCAAGGAACCGCTTTCCTTTAATCGCTAGAGCAAGAAAGGTTTTCTGGCGAAACAATACTTGCACGAGTAGGTCAGGTCTGCCATCTTGGATTTTCATTAACTAGTGCCAATCTCCCACGTGTAAAATTGCGAAGAATGCCTGGTTGTTTAGATACATGCTTTGACAACCGCTGCGAATCAGCCTGTTTTGGAAGGTACATTGTAAATAAGCTTAATCACGTTTAAATATTAACGAAATTCTAATATATTAGGTCTAAGGTGGGTCTTAGAAGAGATTTTGCTTTAACTCTTTGAAAGTGCGTGTTTTTTTCCAATGATTATGCTTAAATTGCTACATGTATATTACACGATCGGATGCGATTTGAACCTGATTGTAATATACATGTACGCACCGTCGCATAATAAAAGCTTCATTCAGGTTCATGATACATGTATGTAAATATATGTTAATGTTGGGTCTCCTTTCTACTTGTTCCCGTAGATAAGGGTGAAAAGGTGCGGCTTATACATGGGTAAATACGGTATTCAATAGATGACTTTAAAAAATACTGAATGATTGACGGATCTATTAAGTATTAAACTACAAAAGCTAAAGTTTATCTCAGATGAAATAAAAACACCGAACTAACGATAGGACAGTGTTTTAAGTAAAAGCAATCCCACGCAATCTTTCTTTTGGTGACCCTTTGATAAATATTAATTTGGTCAATGCCGAGCCATTCATTATAACGTTTTGGTGGCCATTAGATACATGTAGTCAAGACCATCAAGGAACATTCATTATGGATTTGAAGACTGATAGCTTCAAAAGCTTAGTTTAATACCGCTGTTTCATTGCTACGCGATAGCGTGAGACATACATCCCCGCCGGGCCAGATTTTTGCCGCTCATTCTAATATCCTGGAATTCGCAAACAAATGTTCACTTTCCTTGAGTGTATCAATATTTATTCTACTTGCCTGCTAAAACAGCCGAGTGCTTGAGATACATATATTCGCTTTTCAATTATCTTACTCAAGAAAACCTTTAAATCCAAGAGGGAAATAAAAGTTGAACGTCGATATCTGAAGTTGGAAACAAAAATCTTAGCGTACGAAAACAGCCGCATCCTTCCCGAGCTCAAAGAAGCGACCAGTTCTTGCGTTAAGACTTCAACTTCTTGCGTTTCATCTTCTTGCAGATAAGCTTAAAATATTTAGTTCTTGCGCTTCAGCCTGAACTTCTTGCGGTTCAGTAGTTCTTGCTTCTAGTTCTTCTTCTTGCGGCAGCTTACCTGTTCTTGCGTCGCAAGAAGTTACTTGCACCACTTCTTGCGCGTGCATTATTTTACGGCTGTACTGTACATGTCAATATACACGTACATTGTACATTGTATGCTTCCCTTGTTATGCACAAAGGTTTCAGTATATGAGGCTCTGGTGTAACTAATTTAAATGTTTTCTAGTAATATCCGATAAAGAAAGAAAAAATTAACTCCAGAGCCTCATACTGAAACCTTTGTGCATGACTAGTACAGCATACTTTATAATATCAAAAGTGGGCTATTAGCAGCTCTAAGGACAACTCTGCATCTATTCCACACATACAGATAGACAGACAATCTTTATTTATCCACGGTTAAATCAGTTGAACATGAAAGGTGTACCGATTGCAATAGTAAAATATGTACATTAAAATTATAAAAATATTAATAATGTAGTAATGCATTAAAACTGTTTTACATGTTTGCTGTGTGATTGTTTTACATGTTTGCCACAGATAAAGGAGAGAATTGAGCAGAAATGCAAAGGTGAATTTGAGACTTCGTTCCTCGATTCTCTGTTTGAGTGGATGGACACTGAGTTAGGACAGTGGTTGTATGCTGTTCTACACCACCAAGGTACAGCTACAGACTACATGTAGCTCACACTGATTAGCTTACACAAAATCTGCTATTACTATATATATGCATATATATTGGACTGGTTATTGATCTGGGTCAGAATTTTATCCAGAAGAAAATATTTATTTAACACATACATGTACATGTAGCATTCAAGCTTAATCAAAAGTTATAGTAAACCAACCAAAATTAATACTATATTACTGTCAGCTGCTTGACCCAGGACCACCTGAAAACAGTTTCCCAATCAGAATACAGTTTTAAAACAAAGGATTGGTACAATTTTTTCGTAATGGAGCAATAATGTTAAATCTTGCAACTAACAAACTTATCGTTAAGGTGGCTCGCGGGTATTGTGACAGCCAAATGGGTATGATTCGTAAAAAATTGCACTTTTCAGTGGGAAGTTTTTCAACTGCTTGTTTCGAAGTAAAATCTTCAAAACAATGCAATAGATTTTTATAAAAATGCTATTATAGATTAACTAACCCACGAGCTTTGTTGGGAATGGGTTTCAAGAAAAAGGGATGGAATGGAAACTTCTACAGCAAAAGATAATAATTATAACATTACCGCAAAATATCATGTTTGCATATATTTTCATGCAAAGTCTCGGGCAACTATGATTGCCACTTCCATTTCTACCCGGTAATCTATAGTTTAACACCATGGGAAACTACTGTGTTAATTACAAGAAAATCAAGAAAGCGGGACAGGGTATATCACTAGATGAAGGAAGTAAGGTTACCGGTAATAGTGAATAATATTATTAATTTTGGTGAAAAGCACCAAGTTTTAATTGATGTAAATATTAAAAAATCTAAATGGAAACTTTGGCTTTGTTTGTGAGTATGTTGTAGGAAAACATGTTTTGTGACATCATGTGCATTTCATTTTGTTTCATGAATACTTTTTTGCGCACTGAGGTTGGGAGTGTAACTGGTTTAAATCTTCAAAATCAAGCCAAACCTTCGAGCTTTCTAATTATTATGCACCAAATTGTACATTTCACAGCATGTTTTCAAATTCCGCACATATATTCAGTCACCATTCATGACAAAAAACTAAAGTAATTATATTGAAGAAATTGGCATATTAGAGGGGTATTTTGGGGGCATTAATTTTGTGTCTTTTTGTTTTAAATTTAAACTAAAAAAGGTTTATTTGTTACTTTAAAAGCACAACTTAAATGTGACTATGAGTCAATGAAAAAATATATGTTCAGTTCTATTGAATGGGTGACTGAATGTGCGGAATCTGAAAACAAACTTATGAAATGTGTGATTTTCTGCATAATTAGAAAGCTCAGAGGAGAAAAAGCTTGGAGTGATTTTGAAGGTCTCAACCACCTACATTCCCAATCTCGATGCGCAAAAACATATTCATAAACGAAATGAAATTGCACATGATGTCACAACCCATGTAAAAATAAAGGTGGGACAGAGGTGGGATCCCAGCAATCCCTGAGCTGGGATCCCAGGTGGGATTGGTGGGATCCCATGTCATTTGACGGGATCCCAGCTATCCTACCTGGGATGATAACAAAATCCCACCTGGGATCCCAAATCTAAAGCCGGGATAGCTGTTGGGATAGATGGGAACCCGGGTGGGACGGTGGCCCGGGCCTCGGCTATCCCACCTGGGATAATAACAATATCCCACCTAGGATGATGGGATCCTGGGTGGGACCGTTGGGTTCCCAGTTATCCCGCCTGGGATGATAACAAAACCCCACCAGGGATTCCATGATCTCTGTAACAAATTAGAATGTTTCTATTTCTGTGTTTGTTTTCCGTGTTTTATTTGCAAACAGGTATTCCTCTTATTTTTATTCAGATGATGCAGGCAGTTCCGCAGGATTGATGACTCTAGATTCTTGGAAACCAAGACTGAGACACTTTATGTACAAAACATTTGCTGACTTAAGGTACATTCTATAGGGTGGAGTTCATCCAGTTACTATTGACATCACTGTTATCATCTCATCTTCATAACATCATCTATCATCATCATTTATTATCATCATCTTTATCATCACCATCATCGTCACCACCATTACCACCATTATCATCATCATAATAATATGGCCATATTTAAATAGCGGCATGTCACCACAGTCTCATGGCACTTTACATATTACTGACATATCCATCAGTGATTATTTTATCGGACTGCATGCAGCGCTAATAGCTGCCATGCAGTTTACAATGTTGAGTGTGTGTTTAGTACAATGGCCAGGCTGCTGTACCAGGTGACAATCCCCTGCTCTTTTTCAAGTAGTACAGCAGGTTCTTTCACGTCCCCTTCAAATACTGATTACATGTAGGAGACCAGCCCAATGGCTTATAAATGTCCCTGCCCAAGGACGCGGCCAGGATTCAAACCCCCGACCTACCGCACTCTAGACCGTGCTCTACCAACTGAGCTAACCAGTGAGGCATCATTATCATCATCAGATTTTCATTATTATCATCATCATCATTTTTAAGTATACCACTTACCTGCCCAATAACTATATTCCAGTCTCTTGAAGACAATACCAGGGAAAAGTAGAGAAATTGTTTACAGTCTGGTACAGTGGTTTTTACTGCATGGTTCAATACCTGTGATATTGTACTTAAAAACCTGCATAAAACAAGGGGACAGAATAATTATTACTAAAGATAAACATGCTGATTGTTTAATTAAATTTATGCACAGAATTGGGGAGCTGTTCAGTATCATTGTGGAATTCCCTGATTCAATGCTTGCAATCCAGGATCTCAAGGTACTGGAAATGTACAGTACACTATAAATTGTGTGAAACACATTCTGATTGTATACCATGCCAGAAATAGGAATCTATTTTCTTTTTTTCTTTCTTATTCCTTGGGAACATCAGGACTACTAGCTACTCATTATGACTTGATTTTTGAGATATGGGAAGGTGGTCAGTCAACTGAAATTAGAATTTGGGTTGCTTTGATGCATATGAACCTTTGTTTTCGATTTTTATTTTAAATGTATTTGCATACATTTCGAACACCGTGAATTTCAGACAAACACCGGCGGAATAAGAGGAATAGGCGTACTAAGCTTTCGAACACCGTGAATTTCAGACAAACACCGGGTATGCCTATTCCTCTTATTCCGCCGGTGTTTGTCTGAAATTCACGATGTTCGAAAGCTTAGTACGCCTATTCCTCTTATTCCGCCAGTGTTTGTCTGAAATTCACGATGTTCGAAAGCTTACGGGAATAAGGAAAAAATCCGAAGACATGTTGTTCCGTTGTTCCGCGGGAATAAGGAAAAAATCCGAAAACAACAATCCTAAAACGGGCAGCATATGTCTGATTGGTCAATAGCCATGTGTTATTAGCCATTTTGGAGTTGAGAAAGGGACTGGGACCAAGCATCAAAAATTAATGTGAGTTTACTGCATTTAAGAATGAACTGAATAGCAAGCTTTAAAAAATCTCACCACATTTTTATTATCAAACCAATCTGCCTCAAACTCTGTAATCCTACTAATTTTAGTGTGATCTTTCTTGTGATGTTCATTTCTGTATCAGATTAATTTTTGAGACTCTGTCCCAGTCCCTTCCTCAACTCCGAAATGGCTAATTAGAGTAAAACTTGATTGACCGCAAACCCTCTCAAATTTCTAACGATATCTGAAACAACCATGGAAGCTGATCAAAGCATGAGGTCCTGGCTAAACTACAGATCAAATTGGAATTTAGCGTGTTGGTTTTTCGGAGGGAGGGAAACCGGAGAACCCTGAGAAAAACCCTCAGAGCAAGGGCAAAATACCAACAAACTGAACTCACATATGACTCCACGTCCGGGAATCGAACCTGGGCCACAGAGGTGAGAGGCGAAGTACTTAACCACTGCACCACCCTGGCTTCCCAGTTACTTCCCATTTACTTATCACTACCCTCATCTTGGTGTTAAATATTCATTAATACCAGTGGCAAAATGGGCTATTCACAACTCTGTGTATTGCTGTAGTTAGAATGGGACTAGTGTTGAGTAAATGCATCTGTAGTTATTGCACACAGCAGTAACTTTTAATGTGAAACAGGCCTAAAATATATAGATGTCATAATCTGCTGTGGGTCTGTCATGGTACATGTATGTTGTCTTCACAGTTTGACATCATCTGTGCATCTCTAAGAGGACAAATGTACTGCAAAGTGACATCTATTTGTTAACTATATTTCCTAAAATAGGAAAATGCTACCAAAGTGTACTCATTCCTATTTCAAGTCCACTGAAATTCCATTGATAATGTCAAATAAAGTCTGTTGTCTGTCATTGATGACATGGTTTGACTTACAGTGTTCTTATCTGTAATTATGTTGTCATGTATCCTTTCATTCAGGAATGTTTGGAGCTAACCAATCAGAGAAGCCAACTAATAAGCTCTCTACGTGAAGCGTATGTACACTGCCTGGTGCTTACCATAAGAACTACATATATAATGTCATGCCCATGAACATTTACGTTGTAGTGCAGACAGTGCTTGACACTAACATTTTGATGTGGTGGCTACAATTATCTGTGACACTATTGATGGGACACTTTCGTCTTTTCCCTCCTTGGTGTTGGGTAGAAGATTTGGGCCTTCTAGAGCCAACATTGAGGTACATGTACATGTATAGGAGAGAAAGACGAAAAGCCAGCACGGACGAAAAATCGCAATTTTTCTGGGGTGTCCCAACTAATCTTGTCACCAATAATATTGTAGCCTAATGGCTAGTGTCATTTGTGTCCTTACTAGTCATACCTTTATTTTCACAATTTCAGAAAACTATTTGAATTAAGTGAACAATCTACTAGCCAAAAACAAATTGTCTTTGGCTAGCAGGCTACTGTTAGTGTCGACCCCTGTCAGAGTCATATAAGTTTGCAGTTTAATTGTTGAGATGTGTGTTACCAGTTGTGTGTTGTAGTTAGTTTGTTATATGGGCCACAACATAGCACCACAATGGCAAACTCGTGGATGCAAAGAGTTTTAGTGTGTTCTCAAGGGTAAACACGTATGGGAAACAGTGTGGGGATACCACATGAAATTTATTGTGTTTAACTATAATCTGTTTTGGAATGTTACGTTTTGTGATTCCTTGTAATACGTATTAAAGAAAGTTCTTGATAGTTGTATTTCAGACTGGCAATGAATATCATTTTGGGTTGACACATTAAATATCACAAAGCTTCCGAAAGCCTTGCTAAAATGAAGATACTGCCAAGTCCTGAACACAACGGATGTGTATTTCCAATTTCTGTTTACAAGCTCTAATCCTGTCTGGTTCACTCCTCAGGTCTGGCTAAGTAGTATACAAAGTGGGGGGACTGGTGCAGTTCCAACAAATTTCAACGAACCGATGCAACAAAAAAGCAACAAA
This sequence comes from Actinernus sp. WN-2022, assembly GCA_030867875.1. Taxonomy (NCBI): domain Eukaryota; kingdom Metazoa; phylum Cnidaria; class Anthozoa; order Actiniaria; family Actinernidae; genus Actinernus; species Actinernus sp. WN-2022. The sequence goes on along the minus strand of JAOWCC010000936.1, from coordinate 34,054,406 downwards.
GAGCAGCAAACGGCTGGGACACGTACAACAAATTTCAACGAACCGATGAAACAAAAAAAAAAAAAACATATGACACAAGAAAAAAACAACATATAATAAGACCCTCATTTTTTCGTTGTATTTTTTACATTTCAACGTCCTATTAGAGAAACGTGTTTATAAGGTATTATTTACTACTATCGTATTTATGCATTACATTAAAGGATTGTAGTTATAGGTATTATATCATGGCTAAGCATATATTAACATTTGTTCGAACACTTGGTTTATAGTGAATTTATTGTATTCTAACACCCTATTAGAGGAGTGTTGCTATTAGGTATTATAACATATATTGTCATAATCATTATTTACTATTATAGTCCATCCATCATATTTCTACACCATATTAGATCAAGGTATTACATTTCAAAACCCTATTAGAGGAGTGTGATTACTAGGTATTATAACATACCATGGCTGAACATATACTAACGTTCAGACGAGCGCCAAGGGCCATCAAGGGATATTTACGGGGATGGAAGATCGACATTCCGGATGACCACCCCCTAGGAGCAGATCCAGCCGCCTTCCTAACCGGCATACGAAAGCAGACTACTGAAAAGATAGAGGAAGAGCTCCAAGACCTCCATAGCCTTAAGGTTCAGCTAGCTTTGAACATCACGCTCCGGCTTGACAAACCTGAGGGTCCAGTATACGAGATAGTCACCTTTCGTAGTTTGCAAGCCGTTTTGACCAACGATGCTGGAATTCGTGGAGTAATAGTAGAAGCACATGCTCAGATCTATAACTACATTGAGAAGTGGATCAGTCGAGGATCAAACTGGGTCGTAGATAAAGTCAACATTCTATGTTTGAACATTGCCCGATACCAGCCACTACGTGGAAATTCACACTTACCACTACCAAAAGAAATTGCAAATAAGAAAGCTGTGATCAATGTAATGAACTATGACAACCGTTGCTTTCGTTGGTCAATGCGCGCTTGGAAGTGTAAGATCAAACAAAATCCCGAAAGGACATCAAAGTATCAAGAGGATGATGGGTTTAACTTCGATAAGGTAGATGACTCGTCAACACCAATCTCGCAAATTCCCCGCTTCGAGAAGCAGAACGAAATCTCCATCAATGTTTTTGGTTGGGACAATAAGGAAAAGTGCATGATCGTACACCACATCTCGAAGGAGACCTTCTTAGAGCGCGCTAACCTACTGCTAATAGAGTGCTCAAAGAGTGGTCGGCAACACTACTGTTGGATCAAGGACTTCAACCGCCTACTATTCAATCAGACAAAACATAAATGTAGGAAGCACTTCTGCGAACGATGTCTACATGGATATACTACCGAAGCTCTTCTTGCGAAGCACATCCCAGAGTGCGATAGTGTTGATGACAGAGCCATTCGAATTGAAATGCCTACCGAGGAAAACAACAAACTATCATTTCAGAACGTACACAAGCAGCTCAAAGTTCCCTATGTCATCTATGCAGACCTTGAGGCTTTAACCACTAAGATCGAAGGACACGCTAAAGATCCTACGAAAAGCAACACACTTAAAACGGAAGAACATATTCCCTGTGGATTTTGTTGCATCGCCGTACGTTCTGACGGTCACAGCGAACCACCAGTCTTCTATAGAGGTCCTGATACGATCGAGCGCTTTCTACGATGTGTACAAGATGAAGAAAGAAAGATCAAAGACATAGTAGCCAAACCACTATGTATGTCGTTGGAAAACAAGAGGTATTTCGATCGAGCAAGGATTTGCCATATTTGTCAGAAGCCTTTATTTGGTAAAGATAGAGTACGAGATCATTGTCACATCACTGGGGAGTTTCGAGGTGCAGCACATAAGGTATGTAATCTCAAATTACGTATCTCACCTATCATCCCAGTCGTATTCCACAATCTACGTGGATACGATTCTCACCTACTGATGCAATCTATTTCCAAGACAGAGGGCAATATCTCTTGCATTCCAAATAATATGGAGAAATACATTTCATTCTCACTTGGCAACCTACGGTTCATCGATAGCATACAATTTCTGCCATCCTCTCTTAACAAGTTGGTAGCAAGTTCTACCCCAGACACCTTTCAACAAACTTCAAAGCATACACCAGACCCAGAGAAAAACAAGTTGCTACTACGCAAAGGCGTTTATCCATATGAGTACATGGACTCTTGGGATAGATTCACTGAGACTTCTCTTCCACCGAAAGAATCATTCTATAGCAAGCTAAGCCTAGAGGATATATCCGATGAAGATTATGAACATGCATTAGAAGTTTGGAACGTATTTGATTGTAAGACATTAGGTGACTACCACGATCTTTACCTCCAAACTGACGTACTTCTTCTAGCAGATGTATTTGAGACCTTTCGTGCAACATGTATGCAAAACTACGGATTAGATCCAGCTCACTACTATACGAGTCCTGGTCTATCGTGGGATGCGTTGTTAAAGAAGACCGGAGCGGAGCTTGAACTATTAACCGACTACGACATGCATCTATTCATTGAGAAAGGTTTACGTGGTGGTATATCCATGGTGTCTCAACGCAAGGCCAAGGCAAACAATCCAAACGTGCCCGATTTCGACCCCGATAAGCCAAATAGCTATATACTCTATCTTGATGCCAACAACCTATATGGATGGGCGATGAGTCAGCCACTGCCAACGGGGGGCTTTGAATGGTGTACACCAACAGAAGAGCAAATCACCATTCTTGCAACCGATTCCGATGTAGGTTACATCCTCGAAGTTGACCTTGAATACCCTCGAGAACTTCACGATATGCATAACAGCTATCCGTTAGCTCCTGAAAGAATGCAAGTGAATAAAGCTTGGTTCTCAGAGTATCAGACAAATCTATTCGAGGAGCTATACGAAGGAAATGGATCCTTGAAAGTGGAAAAGCTTGTACCTAACTTGTATAACAAAGAACGATACGTGCTCCACTACCGCAATCTACAACTATATCTATCTCTTGGCATACGTTTGAAAAAGATCCATAGAGTACTACGATTCGATCAATCACCATGGATGGAGCCATACATACAAATGAATACAGAATTACGAAAACAAGCGAAGAGCCCATTCGAGCAGGAACTCTACAAATTAATGAACAATAGTGTATTTGGTAAGACAATGGAGAATCTACGAAAGCGTGTAGATATCAAACTAATTCGCTCCTCAGAAGGAATCAGACTACAACGTCTCTTGAATAAACCTAGTTATGCTCGCTCTACGATCTTTGACAATGATCTAGCCGCCGTACATAATTACAAAAGCAAGTTACTACTGAACCGTCCAGTATATGTTGGAATGTCGATTCTAGATCTCTCAAACCATTTAATGTATGACTTCTACTACAACGAGCTCAATCGGCAGTATGGACAACGTTGTAATCTACTATATACAGATACCGATAGCCTATTGCTACACATCGAAACTGAGGATATCTATGCAGACATGAAAGCCAATAAACGTTTCTACGATACGAGCAACTACAGTAAAGACCATCCATCATACAACGTATCCAACAAGAAAGTACTTGGTAAAATGAAAGACGAATGTGGAGGTATTCCCATTGTTGAATACGTTGGACTACGATCAAAGCTCTACTCGATCTTGAAAGTAGATGGTGGGGAGATTCGGAAAGCTAAAGGTACGAAGAAGGCAGTTGTGAAACATCGTATTCGACATGAACAATACAAGGAGTGCTTACTAGACAAGAAAGCGTTCCGCCATGGTATGGATATGCTTCGAAGTGAAGGTCATAGAATGTATGGCATACATATGAATAAAGTATCTCTATCACCATTCGATAGTAAGAGATGTATTTTAGCAAACGGAATAGATACGATAGCCTACGGTCATGGAGACTTTTTTCCAGATAATGAAGAAGTAGCCGATTTTATTAGCAATATAATATCGAACGCAATCGATACACTATCCCACAACCGTAAAAACGTCATTACAGAGGATGAAGATATGGACGACTTTATTCGTGACTTGCTTCTATCTTAGAATACCTTTTGGTGGTAGTTCTGTATCTGGTGGTATCACTTGTATCCCTTCACGAACGAACCCTCGCTTTGGTGCATCTTTTCCTAAATAGTATAGGACAGGTTGATTCGATGATACCACACTTCGAGAAATATAATATGTCTGTAAACTCCATACAGGATCAGTCGCTCGTTTAGTTCCACCTTCCAATTCTCCTGGTGCGTAAAGATATCGAACTAGAACGTCGAATGGTAGGCGCTCTTCTCTCAAACCAACAGTGCGCGAATATGTAGGAGTCTTCAGATCTACTTGTTGCGTCATTACAGAATTCGAAGGCTCCTTTCCTGTAAGTCGAGTCACCTCACTGTTCATGGCTTTGATAACCATTGGTAAACGAACTACCCACTCTCTACTACGCGCATCTGATCCTTCCGAAGTAAGCACCATCTCTTGTGCATACTGGTATCCGAACAATCTCTCAGCTAGAGTTCTATTTGCTCGTTCGACAAAACTTTGTGCTCTATGATTACCAGCCTCGCCTCGTTGAACTTTCGTACCATGTAGTTCTAGCGTTTCAGACATACGTCCCATGAATTCTCTACCAGGATCCACTTGCAATAACTTTGGCCATTCTAGTGGACTCCGTTTGTAGATTCGCTCAAAGGCTGCAGCCACCTCACCACTATCTTTCGAGGACAAAGGCTCGGCCTCTTTATATCTAGAAGCCACATCGATTACCACTAAAGCATACTTATATAGCTTTCGTCCACGGCCAGGTCGATCGTGAGGTAAGAAGATCAAATCAGCTTGATGGACCTCGTTAGGTTTCGATACGGTCCAATGAGGTCTTGGGATATGTCGTGGCGGTGGTAAGTATATTTGCCATAGTGCTTGTTTCTCCAACCAACTCTTAGCTGCATCTTTTGGTACCTTAGCAGCATCGGCGAGCTTACCAATTGCGGTCACCCCTTTCCAATAACCTCTTGGACCGTAATATGTCACACCCAGATCTATAACCTTTTTTTAAACCCCAACCCCAACTTCTGTTTTGATTGAATCGTATTTCGGGCAAGGGCATGTCCCCATTGTCGCTCTTTCCAAGGGATGGCATCTAAGGCCTTGACCATTTTACGATCGGCCGCGTGTTTACAAGCGAGCTTGTTGGCGCCGTTATCACAAACACTGTAATCAACATCGTGTTTCATAGCGACCGCATCAGTCTTACCCGTAGGTGGTTGAAAAACCTCGAGGATGGTACCGTCGGGCGCCCACCGAACTTGCTTCTCCAGAGGATTGCCAGGGCCGGTGTAGTTGTGCCCCGGGAGCACGAATCCCTTCTTTGGCGCTATTTTAAGAATCTGTTTGTGGATGTCGACCCCGCTGCCCAGCTTGTCCAAGGTCTGGGAGACGCCCTGATCAATCAACTGGCCTGCCATTCCTTTGATGTACTTGGAAGCCATATTCTTTGCCGCGTCACTCCTGATCCCCGCTTTCCCCATTTGCCAGAGAGCTTTCGTACCAGCCTCGAAAAGTTCCGCTCCAAGGTCGCCACCGGCTTTCGTGGAGACAAACCTAGACTTCGCCGCTCCACAGCTTGCACAAACAGATTGCATTCTTGTCCGACCAGTTTTAGTGGTCACCAAGGTCTCGGACCCCGGAACGGATCGAGTTCGTTTCCTTTCCTTCACACAGTACGAAGCCATCCTATATTATATATGAAAAAAAAAAAAGTTTTTTTAAAATCCAAAGTAGTTTTTGATGAAGGCATGGTTGTCTTTGTGAATCACCTCAAGCAGGTGCGTACCTTTCTGCCGCTCTATGAGATAGTACAAACACCACCACCCACACAACACGGAAGAGCGCTCTTGGAGCTCGTCGCCACTATAGAGCACTGAAGGCCCAAGGTACTCACTTACCTCCTCTGGCATGTCGAGCCCAAACGAGTCGAAATACTCGGCGGGGCTTGCTTTAACGATACGATAACATACCCAGTGTGTCCCAGGACCACTTGCTGCATCAAGATTCACGATCCCACATTCTCGCGCATGTCTTTTGTCGGGTAAGCTATCCCTGCTGAACACGCCCCGAAAGTTTTTAATTTTGTACGCGTCTACGAGCCTATATAAATCGAGATTTGTTAGAGGATATCGCCCAAGATCGGAATGCCGTTGAACGGACTGTTCTTGCCTAGGATCAATCCACGCCCACTTTTTTTACCGCCCTTCTGCGGTGGAGATAAGTAAGTAGGTCGAGCGCTAGCCAGAGATGCGGGATCCACCTGAAGACCTCGCCCCGTTAGCGCTTTGAGGACCAAGGGGATGCCGATACTTGCCAGCAATGTGCCTAGGAACCCACCCTGTTGTTTCTTGGTGAGCTGAACCTTTACTCCAGAACCGGCCTGCAGAGCTTGGAGGATTCTTTCCTTCTGCTTCGTGGTGAGGTAATGTTGGTACTCGATGAGTTTGTCTACCTTTGCGTTGGGGACCGAGAATAGCCCACCCCCCTTTGGGAGTGCTTTATTGACTCCCCAACTAGCCAATCCAGAGAGAGCGCCGGTAGCTAGTGGGACAGCCGCTTTGGTGAGCCACGGAAGAGCACGAGCCAAGATTGGGAGTAGGGCTCCCAGGAAACCTCCCGTCTGTTGGCGGATCTGAGTCGTGCTAATATCAATCTGAGCCCCCTTGCCCAATCGCTTGGCTTTCTCAAGCCGAGTCACTTGTCGTTGCGTCAACAGGACCGTATCAGAACCCGAGAGCTGCTCGTGTGCCAAACGAATCGTGACCGGGGCTCGGTTCTGATAGGCCTTAGCAATTCTTTCCTTCTGGCCAGGAGATAAACTGATGTTGTACCCAATGTATACCATGACTATACTTATAGAAAAACAATTTATGTCCGAACTAGCAACTTGCCACTAGATTGCAGGAGTTCGACGTCCTGACTATAAAGGACGAGGGCGTATACGCTGTAGTCTGCGTTGGTTCCCGTTGAAAGCTTGTACTTGAACGTCAACTTGGTTGTGCCGTCTTTCAGATCTGGCTTCTGGTGGCGGAGGTCGAAATATAATACGGGAAAGATGGTCCCGAAATTTGTCCGCGTCAGTAGCGTTCCACCAGCGTAATTGTTTATGTCGTAACTGTACTTCAGGACGTCGCGGAACACTCTCGACATATCGATTGATGGGGTGTACTCGTATTCGGGGTACTGATTTCCATTTCCAACCTCGAGGTGACAACTAGAGAGAGTCTTGGCATCCGCCACGGAAAATGTGTTGTACAAGAAGGGGTTAGCTGTTTGACTGTCCTGAGTGGCATCGTTAGCAATCCATACGAACACGTGTCGCGGGCGACTAATACCAGACGTGATCTTGAACGCTCCAGTTTGTTGACGAGAAGAGTTCGAGCGCTCAATCATTTCCCGAAGGTAGGACCACTTATGCGGTTTCAGAAACTGACTCGTGTAAATGCTGATGCCAGCCGCGTTGAAGACTAGTCGTGGGACCCACAGTTGGAACTTCGTGACGACTACGCGGCAGTTGTCCGCAGCCTTCCATATCAAGTTGGCATCGCTCTCAAGCACCACACCAAGCTCCATCTTCATGTTGGGGAGCAGCTGATCCTCGAGCGCATCAAAGAAGGCATAACGGTTGAGCGGGATTTCAGTGTTCACTGTGGCTGATACGCCCAACACCCCCTTCCGCATGGCAAACCCTTTATTATAGTTAGCTTGTGCCCCTCGTTCTTCGGCGTGGCGACTGGTATCCAAGTAAAAGAATGCGTTTGTGCCAGTTGTCTCTACGTACTCCCGACTATACTCGAGAAGGTTCTTCACGTTCACGGCGTGGTTGGCCGATTGACAGTCGTACAGCTGCATTCCGTTTCCTTTGACAGATAACTCGTTGACAAAACTGTGTGAGCCGTTTACTATCCCGTTATGGTCATCGACGGCTATGTCGCTACCGTCAGCCAGCTTCACCACTTTGAAATCAATTGCGAAGCGGGCATTGTACCAATCGAAAGGGCTTATCTCTCCGCTATTATCGGCAACGAACCGATAGCCCTCTTTTTTCTGATGCGCGTTGTTAGCGACGACTGAAACGAGTGGGGTTTCCAAATCGAAGACCACATCCTCATATCTCTCAACGTATTTTGGATTTCTATATGATTCCATGCTTACGCTATCGCTATATATATACGTAAAAACTAAAAAACTCTTCCACCCTCCAGCAAGCGATTGATCCGATCCGCCGTAGTCAACTGTGATGTTGCAGGGCCTCGTAGAAGCTCAACGATCTTAGCTCCACCATTGGGTGTCTGCGAAGGCGCTTGGGTCACGGGTGTTCGGGTTATAAGCGCTTGGGTTGCGGACTTGACTGTGGACTTAGCTGCTTTACCCAAAGCGCGCCGACCAAAACTTTTCAGTGAATCAAACAGACCTTCGCCGTGAACGTGTCTATAGATGAACTTTCCCGCTTCAGGGTCGTAGCGCCTCTTGTATTCGTTATAGTAAGGCATCTCTATATTAAGGCTGAGATAATTTTTCGCTTCGTAAGATTAGCGTCATATGCCAGTCAATGTTGTTGAGGTCTACGGGTCTATTAAGGGCGTCGGTTACGAAAAAGCTCATGTGACTGATGCTATTCGACGTCAGAGGTGTAAAGAGTGCCCGCTTAGGCTCGACCGAGAATGGGTAAGAGCGTTGAAGATTGTCCGTTGGGATGACGGCGATCGTATTGCCGGACACACCGCTCACCAGAGAATCTGAAATGGCAGTGGTTCTTATGTGGAGAGAATCGATTGAGTTGGTTATGTTGGGTAGTTTCGTTCCGTACTCGGTTTTGGTTACGATCTTTGGCTCGAATCCTAGGAGTTCGCAGAATTTCGTTCCTCGAAGATCTATTCGATAACTACCAACGAGCTCGATCACCACTTTGTAACTCGTTAGGACAAAGATAATGGAAATTTTCTTCGGATCGTGGCTATTGCGCTTCATAGTCTGATGTAGGTAGTCGTTCAAGTCATCGTATGAATACATACCATTCGGAAAGTTCACCGTCGTCCAGTTATTGCCATCGGAGCTGTATTTCACATTGTTGTTTTGATACGCAGGGGTGATGTTGTGCCAGGAGTATGTCATAGAAAGTTTATCGAGTGCTAATGAGTGCCTCATGTTAGGTGAAAGTTGTAAGGTAGGAACGTACTTGATTGTAAAGCTATTAGGACGAGAGACCCCGACTTTCACTCGATCCACAGATGAGATGTAGAGCGCTCGATCCATAGTGCCTATATTCTAGGTCACATAATCGTGCAAGAGGGCTATGAGTTGGTCGTTGGTAACCTCCCCGAGGTCGCGTAGCTTGTGTGCTATGTCAGAAACCTCTTGCTTCACTTGCCGACTCGTATTTCCACCCTTTATGGAACCTCCGAGGATCTCCAACCGATCAAGCAGGTCGCCCGGACCGGTATAGTATATGGTTCCGCCTCGCTTACGTCGTACGCCTTGACCTTGCTGTGGATGTATGGTCGCTCGACCATCAAAAATAGTTTCCGCCCTCTTCACAAACTTCTTATTAAGTGCGATTTTTTTATCAATTTCCGCTCTTTGCGGCGACCCGACCTTTGTCTTGCTCTTCTTCCCACCGAGTTTTTTATTCAGGTTTGCCGCAGCGATTCGAGCTTCCTTCTCAGTACCTCGTTGAAAGGCTTCGTTTGGCGTTGGTAGCCCTGACTCGGTTAGCATCTGCAGCTCTTCAGGGGTGAAGCCTTGGTTGGGTTCCACAACAAGTCTTACAGGTGCTGGTGCCGCAGGGGCAGGCAAGGCTTGTTGTTCTGGAGGCGCGGGAAGTGCCGGCATGACCGGTGGCGCAGCGGCTTCGATGACCTCTTCCCGTAGCTCTTCAAGTTCCTCGATGAGGGGCTCAAAGGCTTTCTTCTGTTTTTCATAAGTATCTTGCCTGGCGTGTTCCTCCTTCTTTAAGGTGCTATGAACGAGATTGACCATCCGTCCCGCCTCTATCTGAGGAAGAGCGTGTAGCTGAAAAGCTTCGAGGTCCATGTCTATAACTTAGTTGAAATAAAAATCAACTTAGTTGAAATAAGAATCAACTTAGTTGAAATAAAAATCAACTTAGTTGAAATAAGAATCAACTTAGTTGAAATAAAAATCAACTTAGTTGGAATAAATATATAGCTATGGAGATTCCGAACTATGATGGTGGGAAGGACGCAATCACGAAGTTTAAGCAGCTCTACCCTTTCATGCCTAGCGAGCCTTTCCGAATGCTTATCGCTGCCCCCTCGGGGGGTGGGAAGACAAACTTGCTCATTCACATGCTCCGCGCCCCGCTTTTGTACTACGATAAGATATATCTATATGCCCGCAATCTCGATCAAGAGAAGTATCGCGATCTTTATGCCCTTTTCGGTGAGTTAAGTGAGAAGGTTGGGTACCCCATTCTGGAGGGTAGCAGCGACATCGACGATATCAAACCTCTACAGACCCTCGATCAAGAATCCCAGAAGGTTGTTATCTTCGATGACTTCATCACAGAAAAGAACCAGAAGCCTATTGTGGAATACTTCACGGGTGGTCGCCATAAGAACTGTAGCCCGATATACTTATCACAGACCTTCTTTGCCACCCCAAAGACGATTCGGTTAAATTGTTCACATTACTATATAGCAGACTTCCCAACCAAACGTGAGAAGAACTGTATTGGAAGCGAGCTTGGAGTAACACCTGAACAATACGAGAAAGCGACCTGCCAACCATTCTCCTTCCTTTGCGTTGATAAGCCTAAGAAACGGGTGACGCGAAACTTTCATGGGCCTCTTTAACGCTGAAGACCCACAAAGACATCAAAATTATTCTAACATATTATATAGCGCTATGGAATCTAGTATTTACCCCACACTCACCTCTAATGATGAGGGGCAAACATTTCGCCTTCGAAAAATCTGTGACGTACAGACCTCCCTCGAGAACGCCATGAAGACGTCCGCAGGTATTCGTAAGAAATACTCACGCGCCTGTGCTCTTGTTCGAGGGCTTGCTGTGATCACTGGGAGTCTGAGCGTTGTGCTCGGTGTTTCCGGTCTAGCCACCAGCCTTTCTGGTCTCGGGATCCTGGTTGGAGTTCCTTTGGGGGGTGGTGGTGGACTCTTTGGGCTCATATCGGTCTCTTCGACTGCTGCTTCCAAACGACTCGCTCAGAAATTGATCAAGCACGAGCAGACGCTGGCTTGTGGTAAGGCTACGTTAAACACGGTGCGTGGTTTGGTCTCTAAGGCCCTCCAGGACAATAAGATTGATGATAAAGAGTTCACACTCATCCTCTCAGAGTACGAGAAATACGAGGCGATGAGGCAGGAGATTCGTCAAAAAACGCGTGGTACAAAATCGACCCTGACCGACTTAGAAGCCCGCATTCGCAGGGAAGTAACGGAAGAAATGCGAAACAAACTCGCTTAATTATTGAGCGGGGAGGAGGTCGGTTTCGTTTACATTATGAAACCTATCCTGTTCTATCCAATTGCTAATGCGGTGCCAGATCTTATCGTATTTCTTTTGTGTCTTAACGCCGAGTTCTATTCCACCACATAGGGCCGCCCGCTCACGATCTCCGCGGAGCTCAAACATTTTTCTGAATATGAACGAAAGCTTTAGGAGTCGCTGTTCGTCACAAAACGATAAAGTAAAGGCGCGTACGACCTGACTAAATAGGTTAAGAATCGACTCCCGCTCGAGTTGGTCAATCCATCCGAATCGGCTATAACTCAAGAATTTTGTGGGGTGGCTCCTATCCTCACAACGATGGTATGTGGGAGGTGGTTCGTCTATCGTGTCCGCCACGTCGTGCTCCTCTGACTCGTCTATCGTGTCCGCCGTGTTGGGTGCCCTTGACTTGTTTAGCGCCTTAATGTGATCGTACGCAGTCGGCCCATTGACAATCCTGTAGATGTCATCCAATAATTTTCGATCTATGGGAGGCATGGGCTGCTCTGGATCTGGCTCTGGCTCTGGCTCTGACTTAAGAAGATCGCACTCAGTCACGACAATCCTGTAGAGGTCCTCGAATGATTTTTGATCCATACCGTCAGACCCTTCACATATACTTGTATTAGCACTCCTCTAATAGGAATTTTTGTGGGGATATTAATATAAGATGGGCATTTTCAATGATTTGGATGACAAAGAACAAGATCCGAAGGATGGGTTAAAAGGTGTTAGAGGTGATCCAGGTCTCCAAGGTCCAAAAGGAGATAGAGGCATCCAAGGGCTAAAAGGAGATGGGGGTCCGAAAGGAGATGTTGGCATTCAAGGGGTAAGAGGAGATACAGGTCCAAAAGGAGATGCTGGTATCCAAGGGGGCAAAGGCGACACAGGTCCGAAAGGAGATAGAGGCATCCACGGGTCTGGTGTTATGTATAGTAATCTGACCTTCAATTGTGGTAAATTCCTTATGGATTCTAATAATTGGGCGTCGTCAAGCAGCGTAACCACATTCCTAATCATTAAGGATACGGCCTCAGTAGTGGGTATAGTTCCTTTGGAGCACCAGGGTTTTAAGATCCTTGAAACCTTCTCACCTAAATCGGTAGAAAAGTTAACCATGACTCTACCAATCCACGACGACTCAAACCACGGATTAAAAAGCAATAGCACATACACGATTAGGCTTGAAATTTATGCAAATCTTGGAATCCTAACATTGGGTCCTTTATCAATTGAGCAAAACTTGGGGTTCGTATCGAACACAGAAAAAAGTGGTAGAATAGGAGGATCCTCATATGCGGCTTTTAAAGAGCTTAGCATAACCACGAGTACCCATACAGGTAGACTATCCTTCACAGTCGCACATGATCAATCATCTAATCAAATAGTGTCTATGTACGTTGCCATTATTGCTGGAGCATTAAACGTAAACACTTTCGTGAATCCTACTGTCTTTGATGATAACGAGTACATTATTAAGCAAAGAGTGCGTAACTTGGTTCCTATCAAGACAGTCACTTACATAGCAAAGGAAATTTCAAACGTATGGCGCCACAATGATATGGAGTGGGGAGACCTACCACACTTCTTCATCGTAATATATCCCAAGAGCACAACGAATTTAATTCGGTTGTCATGTACGCTTTACCTTGGATGCGACACGGGAGGAGCTAACGTATGGTTTCGATGGGTCGTAACCACAGGTCAGGGATTAATATCTTACATCAGCGTGAATTCGTTACCAAATAATGTCGTTCAAACCCGTAACAAAGCTAGCTTCGGCGCACAATTAGCAATCAATCCAGAAACTCTTGCCTGTGTGTCCCATAAGGGTTTCCATGTTCCATTCAATAAGACACCACATACATATAAATTACAGATAAAAGTGAAAGACACAGGAACCGTTACGCTCAATAAGATATTCAATAATCAAAATGCTCCGTGGAATAGTTACGTTACCTCGAGTATGATCGTAGAGGAAGTCACCGGACTAACGCAGAACCATGATAGCATTGGGGTCGTAAGATATTCGTCAGAATAGAATCACCCAATGAAAAAAAAAAAAATGAAGAGAGGTCGCATAACAATTTCTCTTCATTCTTTTTTTTTTTTTTTTTTTTTTTTTTTTTTTTTGTGATTTCTACTTATCCTCCGATTCTACCGCATTTAGATCTTTCTCGCCGATGGAGAGGTCATCCAATGCATTATCGAGATCGTTAATGTCCACTACATTTAGATCTTTCTCCGATTCTACTACATTTGAACACGTGATATTCGCTGACTCGTTAGCTCGCTTCTTATCAAGGTTCTTCTTATTGCGAATGGTACGGCGTTGAGGTGCACCACATTTTGCACAAAGTTCGTGATTAGTACGACAGCCTAGACCACACGTCAAACATGGAACGAATATAGCACATCCTCTTCCTATCTGGAAGTTATGTTGAGAGCAATACTCTGACACCTTCGAACACTTCCTTATACATTTCGTGGTCTTTCCTCGCATCAACCAATCACAAGTTCTCGTCTCAATCATCGTGTAATATACCTATATATGTTATATGTCTAATTGGTATCTTAGTTGTGACGTCTACGTTGAGGTTCTTCAATCACACGCGGTTGTCTAATCTGTGTGGTATTAATACGTACTAAGATAACAACATACGTTAATATCGTGAAGTAGAGAATGTACGTTAGTACCATGGATGGATATACTGTAAACTAATCATTCCTTTAATAGGTGTTAAAATGTAAAAATACAATGAAAAAATAGCACAACAAAACTGCTCCAATCCGGAAAAGCGGTAGAAACCGGAGCTGTGCTCAAGTTTGGATCTTTAGGTGCAAGAATGCCTAGGGACAATTTGGACGTTGCGAGAGATCCTATGTGGCAGCATAAGAATTTATGTAGTAATCTAGTAGGGCGTTTTCGTCCTCTATGGTGAGCTGGGAGCGCTTAATGAGCCACTCAATGATACATTTAGCGGTATTAAGATGATCGTTGCTACGGGCGCATAGTAGAGCATGATGAATGTATTTATGCTCCATAGTTATCTGAAAGCGTCGAATGAGCCACTTAATGGTATTGAGATGGGCATTCCTACAGGCATCTAGTATAGCAAACCCGACGGCTTTATCCTCTTTGGTGAACTGGAAGTGTTTAGTGAGACACTTAACGATATCAAGACGGTCATCCTTACAGGCAGCGCATAGAACGTAATCGGTGTGTCCATCCATTTTATCGAACCATAAGTGCTTAATGAGCCACTTAATAACATTAAGATTACCATATTCACTGGCGTAGACAAGAGGAAAGCTATCATAGATGTAGTTTGCGGAAATACCGAAAGTCCTATCCAAATTGTCTCGATCGTTGTCGTTACGAGTAGACCTAAGACCGAAAGTGAGTACTCGTTTACGGAACTCTTGGTCTATGTTTTTGTAGCGTACGAGAGATGTGGCACCGTTTAGGCGTTTCGATGTCCTTGCGATGCTTGCGAATGATTCTGGGCCTGCATGCTCTACTATCTTGACTAAGATTTCTATGGGAAGGCACGATATGCTATCCATAGTGAAAGAGATCGATATACTACATAGTAATCACTTATCTAATAGGGTGTTAAAATGTAAAAAATACAACGAAAAAAATAGTACAACAAAACTGCTCCAATCCGGAAAAAGCGGTAGAAACCGATATCGTAAAAATACGATAAATAGTATAACAAAACTGCTTTAATCCGGAAAAAAGCGGTAGAAACCGGTCTATTAATATAATGTATAAATACGATAAATAAACTATAGTAGTAAATAATACCTTATAAACACGTTTCTCTGATAGGACGTTGAAATGTAAAAAATACAACGAAAAAATGAGGGTCTTATTATATGTTGTTCCTTTCTTGTGTCATATGTTGTTGTTTTTTGTTGTATCGGTTCGTTGAAATTTGTTGTACGTGTCCCAGCCGTTTGCTGCTCTTTGTTGCTTTTTGTTGCATTTGTTCGTTGTATTTGTTGGAACTGCACCAGTCCCCCCACTTTGTATACTACTGGCTATATTTAGTAGTATATTTAGCCACGTGGGTTGACTTTGTGAAAGCGAAACGTGTGCATTCATCCATGCTCAGAAAGAAAAATCCTTCACTTACGTCACAATTCTACTGAATGGCGGCGCTTTGTCATCAGATCGCGTTTACAATCGCTCATAAAAATTCAAGGATTAACGAAAATGCAAAACTTTTTTTGCAGAATTACTCAAAATTATCTTCTCTTTTCGAAAATAAAATTAAAAAAATAAAAAGTTGTCCCAACCTGTCCAGTGCTTGTTATCCCCCCGGGGGGGGGGGGGGGGGGGGGTACTCCGATATAAAAGGGGTAGGGATGCTTGTCGGACATTTTCGATTTGACCCCTAAGAGGTACTAAAATGGGCGTGGCTCAAGCTTATTTTGAACCCTAAAAGATAATAAAAATGGAAATTGATAACAGCTTTTTTGTTCAATTGACACCCGACCCCTAAAAGGTACCGCTTTACATAGAAATGTCTGTGTTTGATGGTGGATACCCTAAGTAGTACCAAACTCCTGATTTTGACCCCTAAAAGGTACGACGAGCATCCATGTACCCCTCACATAAGGGAGTCCTCCCCCCGGGTTGTTACCACCACTGAGCTAATCCAAACCATAAGAGAACGTATTCTTGTCTTGTTTTCAAATGGCTAACCGTACATGTTGTGTTGTTGACAGGTTTGAGACTCGCCTGCTGCATCCTGGTGCTAACACGTCTCTCATATTGGCCCAATATGTGTCTGCCATTAGAGCCCTGCATGAACTGGACCCGACTGGGGTTATTCTAGAGAATGTCTGTGAGCCTGTTAAGCAATATCTTAGGTTAGTATGAAATGATATAAAGCCTACATACATTGGAGGTCAGTGAAAATACTTCTTGGTCAGTGAAAAGTCAAGCAATTGTTTCCTGTAAATGTGTGGAAACCCTGATTATTCTGATCAATGATAGTCTTTTGCTATTTTCATTGACAAAATAATCACAAAGCGGATTCGTGTAATATGTACGTTGTTTTAGCGCAGCAGTACAGCTGTACAAAAAAAGTAAGTAAGTGACTTTATTTGTGTCAATGTATTTAGCTTTGCAGCTACATTTGTAATTGGGGACACTAGTCCTACGAATTTACGTCCTTACCCGAGAAGACGTGAAGGTCTAACCCGTTTACTGTATTATGTAAAGGCAGCATCTCTTACTCAGTTATTTTAAGACCCTGAGTGTTGGTCCGGCCGGGGTTTGAACCCACGACCTCCCGCTCGACAGACCGTGGCTCGACAAGTGGCATCTTGCTTCTCTAGGAATCTCATTCACACATTTATATGCCTTTACTCATTTTAAGGGACACTAAAATATACATGTACGTACCACTGACTATAGGTTTTCAAGATATCTTGCCTGTAGTATGAACGTTTCTTCGTTTTAAATATTCAACAGGACTCGTGAAGATACCGTGCGTTGTATCGTAACAAGTCTGACGGACGAGAACAGCACAGAACTTGCCGAGGTGAGCGAGCAGGGAATTAATCACTATTCTAACAACTGGTGTTCAGGGCTTCAAGACCATAAATAACCAGGTGAAATGTATCGTAAAATCCCGCTTATAAGCCCGCCCCGGTTATAGGCCCATCTGTCGGGTAATACAAAACAGCTCTCGGTTATAAGCCCCCTCCTCCCCAACCCTGCCTTCATCTCTTTAAATTGACTTAAAAACAATTTATTATGGTAATATTTAATGCTTGAATACCAGGGCCCGGTTCCTGAAAGCCCGATTAGCGCTAATCCAGAGTTAATTACCATGACAACTAATGTATTTTGTTGAGAGTTAATCCAGGATTAGCGCTAATCGGGCTTCCAGGAACCGGGCCCAGTACAGCAAATACTTATAAATATCTATACAAATAAATATCATGAATGTATTGTACAGTACTGTTCGAAAAGATTGCAACGCTAATTGGCGAAATATCCCCACTTAAAAGTGAAATATCGCTTCACTAAGGGAAGTAAAATGTCACTTTTTACAAAAGTGGAATTTTCTTTTGGTGAAATGAAATTTCACTTATGAAAATTTCACTTATAAAAAGTGATATTTCACTTGTGAAAAACGAAATTTCACTTACAGAAAATGTGCCTGTAGTAAGACTCGTATAATCTTCGGCTTAAAGGGTCTCTCTCAACCAGTGTGCATTGCACACATCTATTATTGTTATTATCCGGAAACTTTCAAATGTTTTCGCTACGAAGCAGCGTGCCATTCGTTAGACTCCTCAAAAGTCACCGACATAATATATTGAGCAGTAATAAATAAAGTCTAGTGAGTCTCACACCTTGTGTTTCTTTCGCGAGATCTGAATTTCGAGGCTCTACAAAATGGCCGGTTGAGAGGGACCCTTTAACTTTTATTCTTGTTTTCACTTCATGAGTTGTCTTTCTTACTGAACACAGCCGTTCGCGTGTTTAAACTAACGAAGACAAGTGCTTCAAAATAAACAAATTGTAATACTCGGCCCGTACAATCTTCGGCTAAGCCTTTATTCGCGGTTCACACTTCATGAGTTGTTTATAACAATCTGACCTGAATCTTCGGCTGAACTTTTATTCTTGTTCACACTTCATGAGTTGTCTTCCTTATGGATTGCTGCGTTTGTCACCTGTAAATTGTACATTAGTTGTCATTTTATGGATCGATTGTCCTGTCCATAAAACTCAATTGAATTTCCTGCCTGCCGCCATCTTGGATGTTAATTATGACGTCATACGGTTTCAGGGCAACCGTGTGACGTTATAAGATCCAAGATGGCGGCGTACGAAATTCAGATAAGGAATATTTGAAGGCAAACATTGTTTTTCAATGGAGGTTACCTTTAAATATCTCTAAATAAAACAACAAATCTTGAGAAATGATCTTGATTTCGGTAGAAATCATGCTTGCCTAGCAACCAACCAAATCGTGTGTTCTAAGGATAATAACTAGTCTGAAGACTACAGCAAAGCTGGTACGATGTGATACTCTAAAAAATGGCACTACTAAGGATCTAAGGATGTTTCCAGAATAGTGAGTTTCCATTTGCACACTGGGTAATCAGGACAAATATGGCAGAAAATACAGTGAGAATCTGGTGTCAAATTATTTTGCCGATTTTTGTTTTTAATTTTGAATCCCAAAACTAAAGCTGATTAAGGGCAGTAGACATAACCTAACCCTAACCTTGCAATCCAGTTTAGCTTCTTCCTTACGTTTGCTTGTAATTTGATCACGGCTTTTAATAACAAACATGTGGCAATTTAAACAAGACTGAATCGTTAATAGGATGCTTACAATCTTGACATTTTATAAACAAAAATCTTTGCCACAGACCTTTAGTTTTGGGATTCAAAATGTTTTAAAAATAGAATTTTGGTCAAACTATTTGACATCAGATTCTCACATACAAACACTGCCATATTTGTCCTGATTACCCAGTATGCAATTAGTAATGTGAACTCCTCTACGATGAATGAAATGTTCGTACTTATTGACAGGAGTTAATGCATGGTGAGCCACACCCTATAGAGGAACCTGGGGCGAGTGATAGTGAGGAGGACGAGGAGAACTGGATGCCTGATCCTGTGGATGCTCCTCCTGGTATGAACACAAACAAGAACTCAAACAAACAAACAGCAAACAATCAAGCAAACAAACACAAAAGCAAACAAGCCAACAAACAAGCCAACAAACAAACAAACAAACAAACAAGCTAACAAACAAGCAAACAAACAAACGAACAAACAAACAAGCTAACAAACAAGCTAACGAACAAGCCAACAAACAAGCCAACAAACAAACAAACAAACAAGCTAACAAACAAACAAGCAAACAAACAAGCAAACAAACAAACGAACAAACAAACAAGCTAACAAACAAGCAAACAAACAAACGAACAAACAAACAAGCTAACAAACAAGCCAACAAACAAACAAACAAGCTAACAAACAAGCAAACAAACAAACGAACAAGCTAACAAACAAGCAAACAAACAAACGAACAAGATAGTTAAAAATAACACAAGCAAACAAACAAACAAGCTAACAAACAAGAAAACAAACAAACAAACAAACAAACAAACAAGCAAACAAACAAACGAACAAGCTAACAAACAAGCAAACAAACAAACGAACAAACAAACAAGCTAACAAACAAGCTAACAAACAAGCAAACAAACAAACAAGCTAACAAACAAGCAAACAAACAAACGAACAAGCTAACAAACAAGCAAACAAACAAACAAACAAGCTAACAAACAAGCCAACAAACAAACAAACAAACAAACAAGCTAACAAACAAGCAAACAAACAAACGAACAAGCTAACAAACAAGCAAACAAACAAACAAACAAGCTAACAAACAAGCAAACAAGCAAACAAACAAACGAACAAGCACACAAGCAAACAAACAAACAAACAAACAAACAAACAAACAAGCTAACAAACAAGCAAACAAACAAACGAACAAGCACACAAGCAAACAAACAAACAAACAAGCTAACAAACAAGCAAACAAACAAACAAGCTAACAAACAAGCAAACAAACAAACAAACAAGCTAACAAACAAGCAAACAAACAAACAAACAAGCTAACAAACAAACGAACAAACAAACAAGCTAACAAACAAACAAACAAACAAGCTAACAAACAAACAAGCTAACAAACAAACGAACAAACAAACAAACAAACAAGCTAACAAACAAGCTAACAAACAAACAAACAAACAAACAAGCTAACAAACAAGCAAACAAACAAACGAACAAGCACACAAGCAAACAAACAAACAAGCTAACAAACAAACAAACAAACAAACAAGCTAACAAACAAACAAGCTAACAAACAAACAAACAAACAAACAAGCTAACAAACAAACAAGCTAACAAACAAACAAACAAGCTAACAAACAAACAAGCCAACAAACAAACAAACAAACAAACAAGCTAACAAACAAACAAGCTAACAAACAAACAAGCTAACAAACAAACGAACAAGCTAACAAACAAACAAACAAGCTAACAAACAAGCAAACAAACAAACAAACAAGCTAACAAACAAACAAACAAACAAACAAGCTAACAAACAAGCAAACAAACAAACAAACAAGCTAACAAACAAACGAACAAGCTAACAAACAAGCCAACAAACAAACAAACAAACAAACAAGCTAACAAACAAACAAGCTAACAAACAAACAAACAAACAAACAAGCTAACAAACAAACAAGCCAACAAACAAACAAACAAACAAACAAGCTAACAAACAAACAAGCTAACAAACAAACAAGCTAACAAACAAACGAACAAGCTAACAAACAAGCAAACAAACAAACAAGCTAACAAACAAACAAACAAACAAACAAACAAACAAACAAACAAGCTAACAAACAAACAAACAAACAAACAAGCTAACAAACAAACAAACAAACAAACAAACAAACAAACAAACAAGCTAACAAACAAACGAACAAGCTAACAAACAAGCCAACAAACAAACAAACAAGCTAACAAACAAGCAAACAAACAAACAAGCTAACAAACAAGCAAACAAACAAACAAGCTAACAAACAAACAAGCTAACAAACAAACAAGCTAACAAACAAGCAAACAAACAAACAAGCTAACAAACAAGCAAACAAACAAACAAACGAACAAGCACACAAGCAAACAAACAAACAAGCTAACAAACAAACAAGCCAACAAACAAACAAACAAACAAACAAACAAGCTAACAAACAAACAAACGAACAAACAAGCTAACAAACAAGCAAACAAACAAACAAACAAGCTAACAAACAAACAAACAAACAAACAAGCTAACAAACAAGCAAACAAACAAACGAACAAGCACACAAGCAAACAAACAAACAAGCTAACAAACAAACAAGCCAACAAACAAACAAACAAACAAACAAGCTAACAAACAAACAAGCCAACAAACAAACAAACAAACAAGCTAACAAACAAACAAACAAGCTAACAAACAAGCCAACAAACAAACGAACAAGCACACAAGCAAACAAACAAACAAGCTAACAAACAAACAAGCCAACAAACGAACAAACAAACAAACAAGCTAACAAACAAACAAGCCAACAAACAAACAAACAAACAAACAAGCTAACAAACAAGCAAACAAACAAACGAACAAGCACACAAGCAAACAAACAAACAAGCTAACAAACAAACAAGCTAACAAACGAACAAGCTAACAAACAAGCAAACAAACAAACGAACAAGCTAACAAACAAGCAAACAAACAAACGAACAAGATAGTTAAAAATAACACAAGCAAACAAACAAACAAGCTAACAAACAAGCAAACAAACAAACGAACAAGCTAACAAACAAGCAAACAAACAAACGAACAAGATAGTTAAAAATAACACAAGCAAACAAACAAACAAGCTAACAAACAAGCAAACAAACAAACAAACAAGCTAACAAACAAGCAAACAAACAAACGAACAAGCTAACAAACAAGCAAACAAACAAACGAACAAGATAGTTAAAAATAACACAAGCAAACAAACAAACAAGCTAACAAACAAGCAAACAAACAAACGAACAAGCTAACAAACAAGCAAACAAACAAACGAACAAGATAGTTAAAAATAACACAAGCAAACAAACAAACAAGCTAACAAACAAGCAAACAAACAAACGAACAAACAACAAACAAACAAGCAAATAAACAAGCAAATAAACAAACAAATAAACAAACAAACAAGATAGCTAATAAACAAACAAATAAATAAACACACAAGCAAACAAACAAACAAGCCAGTCAACAAACAAACAACATAGTCATCCCATGGTCAGAGGAAAACAACAAATAATAAGTTCAGGGAATTGTTACGGACTTTAGGCGCCTGTATTTGTCAATAAAACACAAATTTAAAGTATATGTGCGCTCAGTTAGAATACTAAAAGGTTAGCATGCTGTGGTTACCAATAAAGCACAGTCTTTAGCCAATCACCTGCTTAGATTTTGCATTGTGCACGAAGTTAAAATATTAATCACTAATAAAGCACTGTCATTAGCCAATCACCTGCTTAGATTTTGTATTTTGCACGAAGTTGGACTGTTAATAGTTATTTATTTATTAACTTTATTTAGATGCGGTCAATTCATCAGGATTTACAAATATATTTTTTTAACAAATACAAAATAATAAAAATAACTAATTACTTTTACTTGATTAATATAAATAGCTAACCGCCTCACTGGTTAGCTCAGTTGGTAGAGCACGGTCTAGAGTGCTGGAGGTCGGGGGTTCGAATCCCGGCCGCGTCCTTGGGCAGGGACGTTTATAAGCCGTTGGCCTTGTCTCCTACTTCTAATCAGTATTTGAAGGGGACGTGAAAGAACCTGTTGTACTACTCGAAAAAGAGCAGGGGATTGTCACCCGGTACAGCAGCCTGGCCATTTCACTAATCACACACTCAACATTGTAAACTGCGTGGTAGCTATTAGCGCCGTAAAGCAGTCCGATAAAAAAAATTAACGTGATATGTCAGTAATATGTAAAGCGCCATGATACTGTGGTGATATGGCGCTATATAAATATGGCCATTATTATATTATTAATATATATACTCATTAGCGATATAAATACAGTACTCTATACGATAATACAACCTGCTATCCAATTAACTTTAACACATTTTAATACTATTTCTTACTAATAAAGCTATTGAATTACAACTTTATATTTAATATAAAAGGGAAATTAAAAAAACTGCTTTCCATGAATCAAGTGCCATGTATCGGGCTGAAGCACAGCTTCAGTTCATACAGGTAGTTTCCATTATAGTGGATATAATCTGATTGCTCTGATATAGGTGTCTTAAATCTTTCAACAGCACGGTCATCGCGGAGTGGCAGAGCGCCAGATATTATAAGGTACATTGTAGGTGACACTGTGCCGAGGAGGAATCAGCACATAGAACAATCCAAGGTCGCCATTGCATTGTGATATTTAGTTAAATTACCTAAAATGTATACCACCCATACTGCTGAAAATAGCACCTCAAAATTAGTCAAAATCCCACATTTGAGAGTTATACCTCACCTAGAAGCCAAGATATAGTCGAGTAAAATGCGCTATTTTTACAGATATTTGTATGAGGGGGGAGTGTAACAATTTGCACAACCGCATACAAATGTCTTTAAAATTGTCTTACTTTGCTTGACTGTATCTTTGCTCCTATACAAGATATAACTCAAATTTGGTTTTTAACTACCTTTGATGTGTTCTATTCATCGGTGTTATCGCTAAGTAGATATAATGGCAATGGCAACCTTGGATTGATCTACGAGAACTGGCTATTCGTAAAAGAAAAGAGCTCAAGATTACTTTCCTATCACCTCGCTGTGTTGAAGTGTCTCTTATTTTGTTGCCATCAATATTGATTTTACATATAGTGAAGAGCTGAATAATAGAATATGTTTGGATTTGAATGTCGATCGATTGATTTATTGATTGCGGTCATTCTTCCAAAGATTTCTAGTCTTAGGAACTTCCAATCGCTAACCTGGCCCCAGAGGCTTTCTTCGAGAACGGAGCGGCGAGCCGCGAAGTCGTGAGAAGGTAGAGAGAACAAAGCCTTGACAGACATGCTGGTAGTTTGCGACCGTTGACTGATCGTTCCGCGCCAATAGATTTGAACTAGGGACAAGATATGTCCCTTCCTCCTGATTGGAGGAATATTTAATAACCTTATAGCGTTCTCTGATTGGCTAGTGAGAGGGGAGTGTTGTGATTGGTTCCTCGTTAATTGATCTAGTGATGTTGATTGGCACCTATCGTTAGCATGATAGTGAGAAACGGTCGTGGGCTACCAGAGGCTTTTTTCTCTCTTCTCTTCTCACCACTTCGTGGCTCGCTGATCGCCGCTTCGCGGCTCCGTTCTCGAAGAAAGCCTCTGGGACAAGGGTATCCAATCGCCTTCATTCAGAAGATATTTGGAGCGATCTTGTTTCACTGGTTGACGTTTTTGTGTACAACCGATTTCAGTGTTACGTGCTTAGGACCATCACTCGACGTATTCATTCTACACAATCATCAGACATGCTTGGTAACCAAGCTCACTTGTTTATCATTGTTTTGAGGAACTGAATCAAATAGTTTAGCTGCTTTTTCACATTCCGAGAACTCATCAGACTTTGAGAACAGGCGTTCCCGATCAGATGTGGCACGCACACATTGATAATATTATTAAAAAGGTATCCTCTGGTCTTGGGATATTGAGGAGAGTAAGGCCCTTTGTACCAAGAGATGCTTTAATAAAAGTCTACAAGGCACTGATTCTTCCACCCTTAGAATATTGCTCTATTGTTTGGGATAACCTTGGATCGGGTCTTGCCAATAAGTTACAGACTCTCCAAAATCGTGCTGCAAGAATAATGACTAAATCTGATTACACAATTAGGTCAACAGACATTCGTAAGGAATTGTGTTGGGAATCATTAAAAGAAAGAAGGCTAAAAACAAGGGCTATTATGATGTACAAGACAGTAAATAACCTAGCGCCCAGCTATCTTTCTGATCTTTTTATAAAAGAATCCCAACACTGTAGCTATAACTTACGTCATTCAAATGCAAACCTTCATATCCCAAGACCTCGAACAGAAGCACTAAAAAAGAAGTTTTTCTTACAGTGGAGCCAAAATTTGGAACTCTTTGCCCAGTTTTACAAAAGAGGCAAACAGTTTAACCATATTTCGAACGGAGCTCCAAAATATTGATATTTGTGGACTCGTGGACTGTTTATAATATATTTTTAATGTATATATTTAACATAAGTTTTGTAATTATATTATTAGTCCAAATACTATTAACTTATCGTAACGGTTCTCTTGGAAACCAAGTATAACTTGAAGAGATTCCGTGTTTTAAATAAAGATTCATTCATTCATGCGATGGACATTTGCACGGAATGATTGTGTGGAGTGAGTATGTTGAATGATTGTGTCGAATGAGTTTGTTGACTGATCGTCTTAAAAACCTGAAACAAAGGTAAAAAGGTATTCATTTGTATAACGCAAATTCTATATGAATATATTCAAATGCGCTACACAAGGTTATTTTTGTGATACGGACTGCTATTGTGGCGCAATGTGGTGCCGTAAATATGGGTCCAAACTCTATAAAAGGATTTCCTTTTCTGAGGGCCGTTTATACGACCCTGTTTGTTCGCGTCAAACAGACTGTTTCACACTGAATTTCTAACGGAACCTGAGAAACGGCCAGAGGCTGTGTTTCTTATATCCAGAGCCACGCGATCAAAATCTACATACGTGCAGTACGGATTTTGACTTGGGTTAAGCTGCAAACTGTTTTTCACGTTATTTATGGAGCAACTTGTCAACTTACACGTACGTAAGCCGCGACATAAATTGTAAGTTAACCGCCTCACTCGTTAGCTCAATTGGTATAGTGCGAGAGGTCGGGGGTTCGAATCCCGGCCGCGTTCTTGGGCAGGGACGTATAAACCGTTGACCTTGTCTCCTTCCTCTTCTAATCTATACAAGGGGGACATGAAAGAACCTGTTGTGTTATTTCGAGAAAGAGTAGAAGATTGTCTCCCGACACAATAGCCTGGTATTCTGAGGTACTAACAATCACTCATGATTGTAAACTGCACGGCAGGATATTGCGCCACAATAGCAGTCCGTATCATAATAATAACCCTGTGAAGCACAGTTGAATATATTCATTTATAAAATCGATTCGATAGTACGTACGCTGTGATTGGCTGAAAGCCGTGTTTCTATAACTCTATAGAAACATAGAAAGTTGAGCGCGCGCTCAGTTTTGATTGCGTGGTTAGGAGCATTTACATTTTCGTGATACTAATAAATACGTGATTTTCCATTGTTGTACTTTATTTCTGTGGGTTATTTTATAAAGGAAATAGAAAACATTTCCCCCTTGTTTCTTTAGAGTTATAGAAACACCAGTGGAAGTTTGGAAGAACTCGAAATAGCTGTGTTCACACTGCCATTTCTCGTTCTCCCAAACTCCCACTCGTGTTTCTATAACTCTATAAAAACACGGGAAACGTTTTCTATTTCTTAAATATAATTTGTGCTATATATATACATGAATGCATTTTACCTTTTTTTACCTTTAGACGAGCTGAAATCCCTAGGTTTGATAAGCTGTGGCTTAAGTTAGTCGTGAACATCAGTTTTTGACCCATTTATACGAACGTCCACGGCTTAGATACGCCACGACTAACTCCCTCTCCTATAAATGGCCCTACTAAGCCATTTTATGAGCTGTCGCACAGTTTTGCAGTTCAGCTGTGGCAAGATGCATGTCTAGTTTAACCTTTGTTCATTTATTTAGTCCTCAAATAATTTTCTGCCTTTTTACTATATTTCAAGTTTTTTTTTTTATTTGCACAATACGTATATAATACATTTTAGGTGGAATTTATAAATATAATGACATAATAACAGTAATTAAAAGTGAGAAAAGAAAAGTTACTATATTTATATAAGTGTGCACAGTAGCCAAAGTAGCATAAGCTTTCGAGTTGGCTACTGTTTACATGTAGTTTGGTGATTTAATAGAAAAAAAAGAAGATCGAAATTTGGAAACGCTATGGAAAAGGAATTGTGATGAAGTTTATGAGAAGAAAAAAATATATATACTGTATATGTAATATACTAGAAGTTATAGGGTTATATGTTATTATTACAAGTAGGCCGATGAATAAATACAGGATTTCTTATTACGTGGTGTGTTTCAGCATGCTGGTGAACATCTACGGCAGTAAGGACCTGTTTGTGTCAGAATACCGTACGCTGCTGGCTGACAGGATCTTATCCACCTTCAATTACGACACAGAGAGAGAGGTAGGAATGTGCTACCCTGGGCACCAGAGGTTCTAACTTCTCGCACTCTCTCTAGTTAAGATGCTAAGCGAAAGAAGCTCTGTCCTCGGTTATTGAGAATCTCACTTCCATGCTGAATTTAGGTTTGGAATTTGAACCTCGTTCCTGATTGGATAATCTACTCCTTACCAGCTGCAACCGTGAGTGCTAGATGTAACAGTAATTTTCATTGGCTTGTCAATGGCCTAGCAAAACCGGTTTGACATGTTTTTTTATTTGAAACTCGGCGCATGGAAGTGCGATTCTCAACGGTCGAGGCCATAGGTCCTTCTCATCTCTCGTGTCGTTTGTAGTAGTTTCTTGTAGCGAGGGCCTCTGGAACCAGGGTAGAATGGTGCAGGCACAGGAGGCAACATTTAGTAGAATAAGTCAAATCATTTCAAATTGAAAATGCATTATAATTTTATTATAAATGTTTAGAACTGTCTTCTCAGTAGGGATAAAAGTCCCTATCATTGTACTAATACTATATTCATAGCTTCGTTACCTAGAGCTGCTCAAGCTACGATTTGGTGAGTCTCATCTTCACTTCTGTGAGATCATGCTCAAAGACGTGGCGGATTCACGGCGTATTAACAGTCATATTCACTCCGGGAGGGAACGCTCTGGTGAACAGGTACAGACAAGCGGACGACTAAAATATGATAATCATAGACTGAATTAAGCTTGATACTAGTTTTATTATTCACCAAGCCATAAAATACCGGGATTTATTTTTTACGCGCGCAAGCGGGCGGTAACCTATCGTTTCCCGCAATCTGATGGGTTCCGAGAGCGGGCGGCTATCTCTGACCACGATCACGGTAACCAGTGCGCATTCGCTCAATTCTTTGGAGTTCGTTTGTTCAATAATTCGTCTCAATTCGAAAGAGAATAGAGGAAAACTTTTGTTGTTTACCTGTCTAGGTCCGTATAGAAAAAACAATGCACTTCTTGAAAGTATTGCGGCCTTGGTCAGTACATTTCAATAACTCGGCACAGTTTTATCTATACAGACCTCTCAACCGGTAAATAACTCATATTTACGCACATATTTATAGTTGGTAAATAATAAACAGAATATTACATGGTGAATTTGTCATAATACATTCGCCATTCGAAGATAAAAAAACGTGTCTCCACGCGGCCATATGTAATATCCTCTAGTTACCGACTAAGAGTTTAATAATGAGAGTTAATAAAAGTATGATATTCACCCTGGCAGCGAAGAGCAGCTGACTCAGTCCCGAAAACTAAGGAAGCTAAACTGGAGTCTAGTACATACCGTGCCCTGACCGTACCGTGACCGTACATTGTCCGTGTCGTTACCGATCGTGACGTATCCTAACCGCACCGTGCTCGTACCCTGACCATGCCGTGACCTGTGTCGTGTCCGTACCCTGTCCGTACCATAATCTTGCCAACCGCTATCACTTCTTCAATGTCATGACATGCATGCCGTACCATAATCGAACCAAATTGTGGTCAAACGTTCTTAACACACACTGAAATCAGTTATTAACTGTGCGTATACCACGAGTACCCCACTTTGTTTTATTAAGAAATACTGAGCCAACTTTCGACATAGGCTTCACTTGTCACACACAGGACTAAATACAAGGCTCTGGGGTAAGTTATTTTTTTCTATTATCCAATAATAAATTTAATTTACCCTGCCTGGAGCCTCAAGTTGAAACCTTATGCGTGACAAGTGAAGCATATATGAGCTATTGGTTTCATATTTATCAGACATGCGCATAAAGATACCTCATGCTAGATTTAGAGTACATTTTAGGTTATTTTCATGTAATGCTGACAATGAGAAGTACCTCTGCTGGCATGTGCCTTCTGTGGTAATATGGACCTTTTGCATGCAGGAATGCAATCACAGATCATAGATTTAAAGGCACTTGTACGAGATCAGTAGTGTTATCAGAAAAACCTGTTTGTAACCGGTATTTCCACCTCCTATCCATTGTCGATCTTTCTAAAACAGCGTTTGTAAAGATGCCCTCCAGCATCCATGGTAACGCCTTTCCCATGGGGATCACAAGCTCAATTCATTCGTTAACGAAGTATTATATCAGCACGTGACTGTTTCCTGCAAAAGTTCTATTGTAATAGTGTTTGACTTCCCTGTGCCAAAACAAAAGTAGATAGGCTACGACATCCTAAAAACAAAATTAAGAGAATTGCTTACATTTTGTTGTGAACAATAACCCAAATAAGTAAACAACTTTTTTTCATCTCTAGCCCCCTGCAGTAGACATCAACGCCATGATCTTATCTGCTGTTTTCTGGCCTTCATTCAGAGAGGAAAAATTAAAGGTTCCAGAGGAAGTGGAAAGGTATGTGTTGAGTGCCGCATCACACTATCTGTTGTTCATATATAAGTCCTTAAGTAGTTTTAAATCTTCTCTGAAGTCGTTTTTAGTTCGTGGATATGTGACGAGATCTAAATGATCTCCTACAAGTTGTTAGCTCGTAATGCAATATTGATATTCAGCAAAGTGTATAACCCTACAATTATAGATGCACGACAACCCAAGTGTGCCCTTACTTACAATAACCTCTGATTGGAAATATCCACGAGTTTACCATTGAATGGCTATGTTTACTTCAAGGTGTCACAAGCAAACACCAAAATCATTGGAGAAAGTTCTTTCACAATTTATGGGTGCACGACACCCCAAGTATACCCTTATTTTACAATAATTTCTGATTGGAAATATCTACGAGTTTACCATTGAATGGCCATGTTTATGTAACTACTGTATTTTTATGTAAATGCTACTTTAGTATTTTACTACCTCCCAGTGGTTAAGCGCCGGTCTATTGTAGAGGGAGGTAGAGCGTTCAAGAACCCAACACTCGGGATCTTAAAATAACTGAAACTAGGTTTACACTAAAGGGGAAGTATCCAGGTTCATATTGTTCAACGTTCTCCTGGAAAAAGAGAACATTATGAACCTGGAGATGTTACCCCTAGTGTAAACATAGTCCGAGTTTACAGAGATGGAAATTGGTTTGGCAATGATAAACGTCAGAAAGGGGGAGTAGCGGTTTATGTTAGAAATAACATAAAAATTCTCAAAGTGGAAAGAGCTGAACGCTTTGAGTGCATATAGTCTCATTGCTGAACTCCCATCAGAACACGAGATCTGTATTGTTGGAATTTACCATCCACCTAAACCCAAATATAATGATTCTGACCTAATGGACTTTTTAACTGACCAATTCTTAGAAGATAATCCTAATAGATTAATGACATGTGGAGGGGACTTGAACCAACTTAATCTGGACCTAGTGACTTCACTGATTGGCCTGGAGCCTCTAGTTGACTTCCCTACCGGAGGTAATGCAGTTTTGGACAATTGTCTCGTAAATCATCCCGAATTGTTCTCCAAATGTTATCCTGTTGACGTCCAAGTCAAGACTGACCATAAAGGAGTCATTTTACCTGCTGGCGTCAAACTGAAGCCACTTAAATTCAATTGCACTATTAGAGACTACAGAGAAAATCGTAAAATCGCCTTCCACCAGGAGCTGTTAGTTACTGACTTGTGCCCTATCATGAACAGCAACGAAATTAATACTGTGGTCATGCAATAACTTTAATTCCTACATTCATCAGTTATTAGACAAGTGTTTTCCAGCTAAAACTGTTGTCATGTCGTCCAGAGACCCGCCTTGGATCAGCCCTTTGTTAAAATCACTGCTGCGGAAAAAGGCACGGTTGCAGTTTGAGGGGAAATCCACATCTGAATTAAGAACGAGAATTGCAAGTATCATCAAGGAGAACAGAGATAGCTTGCGTTCCGGGAAACCTTTGGAATCTAGTTCATGGTGGAAAACAGTAGATACAATATCTCGCAGAAAGGACCGCCCTAACCTTGCAACTAACGAACATTTCGTAGAGGAGTTAACTAACTATTTTGGAGACCTATGCCGCGATCACGACAAGGACTGTAATATAAATTGATGAAAATATTCAAGTTACAGGCCCTGCATGAGTTAATTTACGTTATACCATGGTAGCCTCGGATTCTTTTGTTCTCCGAGGCACATTTAAGGCACTAATTTTCCCTGATGGCAGGGATATTTAGAAATATGCATTGTTTCGAAATTTCCCGCCGGGAAAATGCGTAATGAGGGAAAATTAGAAGAGAATGCAGGCTGGAAGTGAGAAGGTCAAAAGCATCAACTCCTGCTCCCCTCTGGCACGACTAGCCTTACGCTCCCGGATGAAAAATACTGAATCCAAACTGACCTGTCTTCATCAGAACCTTCAATGTAATACATGTGGGATGACCTATTGCAATCTGCATATTCTTCTCTTAATTTCTAAAACCCGCTTCTTCCATGTGGGATACTTAAAACCATAAACGTGACGTAATTAAAATCCATTCATGCTCTTTGAATATTTAGTCAACCGCATAATTACATTGTATTTTAGTGTTATTC
The DNA here is from genome assembly GCA_030867875.1 of Actinernus sp. WN-2022. NCBI lineage: Eukaryota > Metazoa > Cnidaria > Anthozoa > Actiniaria > Actinernidae > Actinernus > Actinernus sp. WN-2022. Next base: position 34,022,479 of record JAOWCC010000936.1, on the reverse strand, counting down.
TTCTCAAAAACAACACGCTTTTCCCCAGGAGAAGCCAGGGTCGTTTAATCAATGGCGCTCAGTCAAGCATTAAACAAAACGTTTTCGAAAGCAACTCGACTGCGACGTCTTTAGTTCTCAGAGATTTGTTCCGTTCCTCGGCGATCATGGTAGAACAAACTTATACCATGGCATTTCGGGGTATTAGTGATTTAAATTGCCCCGAGAGCCGCTTCGGCCGAGGGACTTTTACAAATCTTCCCTTGGCTCTCGGGGCAATTTAAATCACTAATACCCCTCATGCCATGTATAACTTATAATTATAAGAAAGTTTAAATAGATACGTTTTTAACTGAGATTTGAATTCCGAGAGACACGAATGCTTTCTTATGTATATGGGCAGTCTGTTCCATAAATGAGGAGCTGCAACAGAGAAGGCACTACTTGAAGATATAAAACGGTATCTCTGCGCTGCGATGTATTGATATCCTCTATTTATTGTTATTTACATTTCACTGTTGCTACTAACAGTTCAATGGAGGAGTACAAACGTGGGTACGAGGCTCTGAAGGGCATGCGTACCTTGGAGTGGAAGAGACACCTTGGTCTGGTAGAGGTTGAGCTGGAACTGGAGGACCGCACCCTCACCCTGTCAGTATCCCCTGTACATGCTACCGCCATATGGCACTTTCAACAACAAGGTCAGCAAACTATCTCAATACTGGACTGACACTCCGCAAACTATCTCAATACTGGACTGACACTCGGCAAGTTGCTGTTCCGTCTCTATTGCATGTTTCAGCCTTGTTTGAATATTAAGTCATTCGTCCTCCCTCATATACACAACATCTCCCAATAAACTCCCAATCCAGTCCCTTATTTCTGTATTGTGTAGATCGCTGGCAGTTGGAGGAACTAAGCAGTCTGATGCAGGTCACGCCAGCCACGTTACGAAGACGACTGGCATTCTGGGTAAGCCAGGGAGTGTTGCGAGAAGAGGCTCAAGATACGTTCGTAGTGGTGGAGAAACAGAAAGGCATATACAGGGCACATGGCGGTAAGAACGCTGCACTAACAATACAGGTCAACCTAAACCACAAACTCTTGTTTAAAGGAGAACTGAAGCCTAAAATGAACTTTAGCTCAATGAGTAGATCTAAACATGAAAATACTCGTACCCAAATTTATTTTACTGCGTTTTGGGCAATCCCTTTATGTAGGACGACACGAATTTTTACCAAAAATACAATAGAATACAACACAATACAATTCAATACAACAATAGAACGCAACACAAAACAATACAAGAGAATACAATTTGGTAGCAATTCGTGTCGTCCTACATGAAGGGATGGCCGTGTTTTGCGTCAAAGGAAAGAACATTTGCAAACCTTCCTCCCAACCGCCGCTAATCTGTGACGTACAATATAGGGAATAAATTAGTTTTGTCATGTTATTCTCGGCTTTGAATAGATGGACTAACGACTCATAATTGCGCACTATTGTGCTTTCTTTGTGCTGAAGGTGTGGTTGTTTTTCCATGGTATGCATGACGTACGATACGGGGAAAACAATGAATTGAGCCGCCATACAAACTGGCTTTATCAGCGGAGAATCGGCTATTTTTCGACATTCAAAAACGTATTTCCTCTTTTTAGACGTGCAGCACAAAGAAATAAAATAGCAGAACTTGTTTCTCTTGAATACAAGTTTGTTTAGTCGTCGGATCGATTTAGGGTTCAGTTCTCCTTTAAAGTGACGTGGCAATTCAGTTACTGCCAGAGTCCGGTTGTTTGAAGCAATGGTAAGCGCTGTACAGATTACAATGACAGATTTAGTGCTATCTTAGGAATAAAGTTACCCTTCGAACAACCAAGCCTCCTCTTTTTATCTTTCTGTGGGTGAATTCCAGATAACGTCATTGTTTACATTTCACCTCATTAGCAAGAGCTTCATACTTCATACTTCATACTTTATTTATCTTTCCTTAAAAAGGCTTTTCAAAGACAAAATACAAATACAATACAACTACAGTGTACATGATAATTTGAATTACATCTATTAATTTAACCTATTTTGAGTTTGATATAATTTGCTCTTCAGCTTTCGCTTGAAACTTAAAACGTCTTTACTTAATTTCAGTTCATTATCTAGTGAGTTCCATATTTTTACTGTTCTGTAATAAAAACTTGTCTGACCACTCGCAGATTTGAATAAGGGGATTTGTAATAATTGCGAGTTTCGAGTTTCACGACCACTAATATTGAAGCGCTTCGTGAATTTCGATATTAAATAACCTGGTGCGGAATCAGTCATACATTTGAATGCCAGAGTGGCACTTCTAAAATACACTAGCTTATCTACTGGGAGCCAATTTAGCTCTTTTAGTATAGGTGTAATATGGTTATACTTTTTGGCCCCGCTAACAATACGACAGGCATAGTTTTGACATGATTGTAGCTTACGTATGTTTCTATTAGATGTATTTCCCCATACATTCGAGCAGTAAAGCAACTTACTAAATACTAATGTATTAATAACAGTAATTAAAGTGTTCTTATTAAACGCGTGTTTAACACGGTTTATTTGTGCTAGTCGAGAAAAGCATGAAGAAACGGTCTTAGTAATGTCACCAAGCCATTCATTCTTCGTAATTTTTGCCGTTTTGAAAAGCCATTTTCTCAAAAACTATTCAAAATGTCACTCTTAAATGTTTATGGTGTTATGGTTTATTTGTAGCTTGAAGTTGGATTTATGCTACTGAGGCTATTTTTAACAATGACGTCATCGAAAATGCCATCCACATGAAATAATTAACAATTATTCACCGAAGTGGAGGTGAATAGTGGTGGATATTTACCGAGCCGCTTCGGCGAGGTATATACCACACTCCAGGTGAATAGCCAGCACCAAATAGTTATTTTATTTTCTGTCAAATGGACAAAAACTCGCGCGAGATGATCGCTGCTTTGCTCGGAGGTGAATATGAAATCATATTCACTGTTTGAGTAGCCAATCAGAGCGCGCAAAAAGTGATATTCACTGGTGTGGTATATACTAATTGTTATTATTACTATTATTATAATTAACAAGTATTGTTGCTGTTATTGCTACTATTGGAATTACTATCATCATCGTACATATCATTTATCATCTAGATATAGTATTAGATGCAGAGCTGGAGTCTGTCACTGCGTCAGCTCAGCAAAAGAGAGAAGAAGAGCTTCAGGTAAGACCGCCGACCTTACTGATTAATTCCATTACATCGCCTTCCGCCAGCGATCCAGTGCTCTGTATCACTGTTTTTTCGATGATACGATGAAGTTGTTTTGAATATTGACGATCAAACTTCTCAGCGATAACTAACAAAACAAGGAGTTTGTGGCATGGATTTAGCTTCCAGCGACCTATGCCTTATGGCTACACCAAGATCATGATAAAAGCTGTCCTTTATTTAGAAATTCCATTGCTCATGTTCGCAGCAGGTTTTGTTGCCATATTATTTCCGTTATGATTTCTTTAAGTGTTGGTGACGTCATCGTAGGATGGACCAATAGGAATTTTGCGTCCAGAACTCTCTCACTTCCCCCTCTTCTCTCCAATCCCCCCTTCTTCTCCTCTCCCCCCTCCCCCCCCCAAAAAAGAGCGTGTTAGCAGGCTGCTATAGTGGTGGTGTTCATGGGGTTGCGAGCTAGACTGTGACTAGCAAGTGTCACAATCTAGCAAGTGACTAGCTGAAGAACTCTCTTTTGTACGCTATTTGATATGAGTGGTTAGATTTGAGCTTCTATTTGAAGGATTTCAATCCGTTTTAGGACAAGATCCGTTCTTAAATGTGTTTGCGGATGACCGTAATGTCTGTGTTCACGTTGCGTAAATGGCCTATTACAATGGGTGCGAAGGTCAAGAGGTCGAATTAATAAGAGGTGGGATTGGATATTTATGCTTGAGAAGCCAAACGAATATAATGTCTCAGATTTTTGTGACCTAGCGGGAAAGGCCTTGGTGGACAGTAAGTAGAAGAGTTCGTTAGCCTAGTATGAGCGTAGAGATTACAGTTGAACCGCTTGAAAGCGACTACCCTTAACCTTAAAGGAAAGAACAAATTTCGCGGGCACCGTCATCTTGGATCTTATGACATTTCACGGCGGTCTCTATTGTTATACGGTCTCTATTGTTATATGGTCTCTATTGTTATACGGTCTCTATTGTTATACGGTCTCTATTGTTATACGGTCTCTATTGTTGTACGGTCTCTATTGTTGTACGGTCTCTATTGTTATACGGTCTATTGTTATACGGTCTCTATTGTTATACGGTCTCTATTGTTATGCGGTCTCTTGTTATACGGTCTCTATTGTTATACGGTCTCTATTGTTATAACGGTGTCTATTGTTATACGGTCTCTATTGTTATACGGTCTCTATTGTTATACGACAAAAGAGCTATTGTTTTCTGGCGGCCACGAAATTTAAGCCTAAAATAGCTTCTACTAATATATAATTTTTGGCAACGTCATAATTAGCACAGTGATGTGTATTTTTCTTAGTTCCACAGATGTACAAAGTTTTAATTGTTTTTATACCCAATATTTACAGATATATTGTTCATTTTGTAATAATAATAATAATAATACTACCGTCTTTAATAGATTTGATAAAATACATATCAAATTTGCAATTAATCGTATAATAAGTATAAAAAGTTTTTACAAGAGTATCTAAAAGTATTAAAGTGCAAGTATCATGCCATAATGTTGTACTGTTGTGTTTGCTTCTCACAAAAAGGTATTAATCTTGCAGATTTTGTACAATTTCTGACATTTAATCCTACTTATGGATCCTGTGACGTCATAAGATAAATCAACTTCCTCCCAAGAGAAAACTACTACAATAAAATCCCGTAGCTTTCAATTGTGACATCACAAGATGAGTCAATCCCGCAATTCGGGTAACTTGTATTCTAGTTGAATTACTGCTCCAGTCTCTTGAAGAAAACTAATTTAGACAACTGAAGTATATTATAAATAGAATTTGGGGCAAAAAGAGTTAATGTTGTTTTATGGCGCTACTTGCACTTTAAGTACTGGTGTGTGTTAATGTTGGAATGTTGAGTGGTGTAAACAAAATTCCATAGCTGCTGTTGGGCTTTGTACGTCATGTTATGACCTGCGCTGTTGAACGTTTGCCCCAATGGTGTAACTAGGAGTTCGGTGCTGGAAGAATATTTTTCATTACCAGGTCTAGTCATTGCATGCCCGACTGGCTTGGAAGGTCTGTGTATTTACAGACACTGATAAAACATCAGTGTCTACATGAGATACAGACAATGGTGTTTCATCCGGGCCAGTGTTTATAAATCGGATGTAGAACTAATGAATGAAAACATTAGTTTTATATCCGATTTATAGACACTGTGGCCCGGATGAAACACAATTGTCTATATCTCATATAGACACTGATGTTTTATTCATCACGTGATGCTTATTGACTCACATGATTGGCTGGCTGGCTGCCTCATTGACTATTAATGAGTTTTAGAAGATTCTATTATAAACAACTAACTATTAAAATATGTACAGGCTTGTTACATCAGTACGGCTAAGTTATATCTAAAAATTGTATATTACAAAAGCTATCTTTAAAAAAAGCTATCTTTAAAGCTATCTTTGTGATTTGTCTCCAGGCTGTGTCAAACTTATGACGTCACAGTTCATCTCATTTGCATATTGCAAAAACCTCGATATCTCGGGAACGAGATGAGATAGTGACAAAACGGAAAACGCATCCCTTCCTCATTTCGAAAGGATTTTCAAATGAGAGCAACTTAAAGGGGCTATGTCATGGTACTGCGCATGTATCGAGTAAGCGCTCGTTTAGTGGCTGTTAATTGGATACAAACAGTTAAACTTCCCTCCCTCAATGCTTGATTGACAGAATTCTCAACATTTTCCCTGGAGACTGTTTATATACACTGTTTGTTAGTCATTTTTGCATATTTGCTTTCATTTTAAGCATCCCACATGGCCGAGGGGTTCGTTAGTTCATATCAAAATCGGTTGAAATAGCTCTTTCCGGCCCGGAAAAACGAATGTAAAGTCTTACCGTGACACAGCCCCTTTAATTGTCGATTCGTAGGCACCGCAAACAATGGCGATTTAAAATTAAGTGGTTGCCTCAGAGGTTCCATTGCATAAAGTGCCAGGAGTTTGTTTGATCCGCGTAACAAACGGTGGAAGTAGAACAACTACAATTCATTTGAACCGTTTTTCTTAAATCATTTGAGTTGCATTTGAGTTGCATCCCAGTATCGGATAGGGCAGCATTAATGTGAACATGCTATCTCTTTTTAAGGTATTTTGGTCGTACATTGTGGGTATGTTGACCAACTTAGAAAGTCTACCACTCGAGAGAATCCACTCCATGCTAAGAATCTTCGCAATGCAAGGCCCAGCCTCGACCCAGTGCAGTGTAGAAGACTTGAGAAGGTTCCTGGACCGGAAAGTCAAAGAACAGGATCTCCAGTTTGTCAATGGCTTTTATAGATTACCAAAAACTGGAAGGTAGAATGCGTTATTGAGCTAATGTAACAGGTACATGTATAGATTATGTAAATAAAGGTTTTGTACATTTAATGATAGAATGTCTAATTTGATTTCCTAGATTTCCCCTCCAGCTCTTTTGTATCTCAGACATTCTAATCCTTTAAGCCCACTTTGTTTTATCAGTAAAATCGATTCTACATCAAGTAAATACGTAGGTGAATAGTAAAATATTTCTTAATTTGAGTGTTGCTTCTATGAGCTATAGAGGTTTCTATTTCCAATATGCTAATGATGTGACGTCACAGGAGGCCAACAAAAGGTCATTTCTTTCTCCTTGTGAATGGAGCTATTTCTGATTTATACAAAATATTTGGTAAAATCACTGATATAAGGTCCAAATATAACATGGATGTTTAGAAAACAATTGTTCTCTGCCAGCACGTTTTTGTATAACACATTAGCCTCCTGCGACATCACATAATTAGCATATTGGAAGTAGAAACTTCTATAACTCAGACGCAACACTCAAATCAAGAAATATTGTACTATTCACATGTTTACTTGATGTAGAATCGATTTTAATGGTAAAAAATTGTTGGGCTTATAGGCACTTAAACGAGCCAGACAGTACCGCTCGAAACGAGCCACACTATTGGCTTACCCAACAATACAAAACACCCTAACCTTTAGGACGTGCAGTACAAAAACAATAGAGCTACAGTATAATGGGTCCAATCAGAATACAGGTCTCGAGCGGTAATTTATCTCTAGATATATCTTTTATTTATCTACTTGTATTTATTTAGTGAATTGTCCGCTATCTTACAATATATATGTATATATGTTTTAAATAACGTCCCTGAAACTCGCAAATTGTGAGAGGAACTTTCCTGTCAAAATAGTATCATATATCATTATAACTGTTTCGTAGCACGTGACGGCAGTGGTTAAGAGCCTATTGGTGACCGTCGGAAAACTAGAAAAATACCCTAAATACCAAACCGTGAAAAATGTTCCACCCTAAACCGTACCTCATGGTCTAAAAATCACATTGAAAAATGGATTTCGCTTGCACAACCCCTAAAAAATACTAAATCGCCGATTTCAAACCCTAAAAAATACGACGATCACCCCTACCAGCCGAATATAGGAACTGTTAGCTTTCTCAGCAGGTCTGAGACCTATGTACAATTTTGTATATGGTGCCAATAAACACATCTATCTAGGAAGAAACGTTTTCGTTAAACTTGCGTGAGACAGTGTTACACGATGCAATGGTTGGCTTATGAAGCTTTTTCGCGTTTGCATTGCGAGAGAGTTTGATGTAAAGTAGAACTGCCTTCTACTTTTTAATGTGAAACTGCAGCGCAAACTAGTTTGATAAGCCAACCATAGACTATATCGCAACCCCGCCGTTGCAGTGCACTCTGGGATGGATATCTCAGTTTCCATTGTTAAATCCAAGATGGCCGCCCAACAACAACAATGGAAAACTGAGATATCCATCCCAGAGTGCACTGCGACGGCGGAGTTGCGATATAGTCTATGCATACCGAAAAAGAAAGCCCAACCTCCTTTTTTAGACGCGTGCATGTTTTATATATATCACACTCTGGACTATTTCTTATTGTTCACTAAACCGCCGCCTTGACATATTCGTGGACATCCTGAAGATATAGATCGATCACGCAGCAGATGTATATAATGCGAGAAAAGGCTATAACATAAGGGATTAAGATTCATAATGGTTGCCCGCGGAAATTTGATGTTCTTAAGACCAATATAAGCCCGAGAATACTAGTTTTAAGAATATCAAATTTCCAAGGGAAACTATTATACAAATAGACTGTGTCCGTCGAGGAACTATCGGCTGATAGTTGCCCGCGGAAATTTGATGTTCTTAAAACAAATATAAGCCCGAGAACGAAGTTTGAGGGCTTATATGCTAGTTTTAAGAACATCAAATTTCCAAGGGAAACTATCAGCCGATAGTTCCGAGACAAACGCAGTCTATTTGTCGTTATTGTTCATCACAAAATCGTCTTCCGCTCTCAGCGGGCACTATCGCCTGATAGTTTTCATCCGCGGACGACAACTATCACGTCATGTGATCGCTTTTAGCCAATGAGCGTGCGCCAAAATTTTGTGGTGAACTACAACGCCTGATAGTTGGCCTCCGCGGACGACAACTATCACGTCACGTGATCGCTTTTAGCCAATGAGCGTGCGCCAAAATTTTGTGGTGAACTATAACAGCCGATAGTTCCGAGACAGACTATTTGTCGTTATTGTTTACCACCAAATTGTCTTCCGCTCTCTAATTTTGTTATCAGGAGCTGGTGCTTTCGCGGACGACAACTAACACGTCACGTGATCGCTTTTAGCCAATGAGCGTGCGCCATAGAAACTGAGAGCGAGTAGTCTAATACACATATATACTAGACTATCAGGCATTAATAAAGTAGTGTATTGTTTTAGTAGAAACACTAGTATTCTATATGCACATACAAAGAACGTTTTTTGCTTTAAAGAGGTCTTGATCAAATCAAAGATTATGTTGATGTTTCAGCTACGGAGTGTTTTCAGTGTTTTTACCTTTTTGCTTGTAAAACGTCCTCTTCAGTTCGACCACATGGTAAACACTCGCTCACAGAAAACGAGATTGAAAAGGTTTCGCATTTATGTGCTCCATAGGCATAAGCGAATACATTTTGTGTATTGAAAAATTCAATTTTCAGACCAATGCTCATCTCGCTCGCTGAAAGATTCTTGTATCCGCTATGTTGGATTTTAGTAACCTCGTTCCCATGTAACCTCAATTTCGTCCGAGATGAATCTATCGTTGGCTATATTACAGATATAATAAGGATTGTCATTGTAGAGAACTATTTGAAATAGAATACTAATGTTTCTACTAATACCATGCACTTTATTATGTTCATGCTGAAATTTTAACAAACTATCGTAAGTTTGTTTTCACAGCATAACACTTGAACTAAAACAGCCATCCTTTCGGGGGAAATTTTGATAATGGCCGCCTCTTAATTTGCATAATTTGGATGATTAATATGTTGAGGAAAACGAATTCTAGCACATGAAAGATCACATTAAAAATGGCAATTGGGTTCAGTTTTAGAGCAATGTTGAGAATTGGTGTTGAGTTAGGCATTTCTAATGCTTTTTACATCGTTTTGCTTTTACCATCCGTTTATATCGTGCCGAACACTTAGCCTGGATTTCAGCCGTCTCCTCTGTTTCATTCCTCCCGAGAGAGGTTCGTTCCTCCCGAAAGAGGAACGAACCAGAGGAGACGGCTGAAATTCAGACAACCGAACACTGCCTCAGCAAAGAATGTTTTCTTCTGTCATCAGTCACGATTTCGTCAAGTTAAACAGCCGTAGGCGTAGCTGCAGTTTGAATATTGTTGTCTCCTCGGTTCTTAAAGAAAACTTTCTTGATTACAACCATAAAACCATCCCTGTAGTTTTGACTCTGAAACGCGTAAAGAAACGGGTTTATAGACGAATGAAGTAGTGTCAAGTAAACGATCACATTCGCCAGTTCGGTTAACGTGTTCAACTCTTGATCACTCAGCTGAGAAGTGAGATTAAGTCTCAATATTTGAACAACTCCGACTGGGACAAACGCTACAAAGAAAATTACAGTGATGGTGAGAAGTAACTTCACTAGTGTTTTCTTCGCTGCAAGGTCCTCTCCTGCTAACCCTGGAATATTGGAATTACAGATAGTGTTGCTGAAGTAAAGTCCACAAATGATTTGAAAATACGAGAACGCAATGAATAGGAATGGTATTATGGTCATCGCAATGATGACAACGGAATGTGAAATCGCGAGGTTGTCGAGGTTTTTTCCTGGAGTACATTGTCCTGTTTTCGCATCAATGTGCAGATAAACGAGCATGGGAAGCGCCATCACCATGGAGATGACCCAAATACCAAAGATGACGTAAACAACATTCTCTGACGTCAGTCTTCTGGAGATTCTCATTGGCTTTATCAATGCATTGTAACGCTCGACTGAAAGCACAGTCAGAGTCAGTCCGGTGGCAAGTAGCGCAACATTTGACAATGTATTGGGCCCAATGACCTTGCACATGAAGCCTGCAGCACCTTCTCCAGTTGTAACCCTGTTTAGCAGCACATGTAGTGATGTTAACAGCAGGGTTAAGATATTGGCAGCAGCGACGTTTACCAGCAGATAGTTGGTCGTACTTCTCATGCTCCGGATGCACTTGACAACAGCAATCACCATTGAGTTCCCAATTAGTCCAACTATTATGATTATTGACAGAACAACATTTGAGGCAATGTTTCCCGAACCATTCTCGCCATAGCTCCGTGTTCCATTTCCTGTCACATTGTTACTGAACATGTTCATATGTAAGATCGACTACGTCTCGTTATTTCTAATAATCTTGATGCTACTTGAAAGAAATTGCTCTTCGACACTTTACAATCTAATATCTATTCCGCGTTGAATGTGAGACATCTTGGACACTTCTGATTGGTCAATTCACAAATAGACGTAACTTTATAAGGAACACTGTTATAGGCTATGGCCGACGACTTAACTTGACCAGACTAGACCACCTCGGCGGCGTTGCATCACTAAGAGAAAACAACATAAGGCGATGCATTACTTTAACAAGAGGCTGCACGCAGCCTGTACTCGGGCCATATCAGTTTAGTCCCAGGCATTTCTGGCTTGGTAATTTTTGTGATTGGGTTGATGAGACCCTTGTGGTTTATACTGGTTTGTGATGAGCCATGATGGCACAAACCAGTACAAACTACTGGGATCTGTTAACACAATCAGAAAACAATCCAGCCAGATGCAGTACGTGGGACTAAGCTAGTGCCACGTATGTAAACAATGTTATAAATGGAACAAGGATTGGGTCTGAGTATGTGAAATATAATTTAATCGAATTTAAGTAACAGTCCGCGCAAGAGGTAGGCACAATTCTATTGTTCAGATGCAATTTGCTTCCCCACTTTAGTATTTTCTGTTTTTCATACTGACAACTCATCAACCCTTCAATCATAAATTTCTGAAATTAAATCCACTAAAATGCATTTTAAAGGTACAGTTCTTTTGTGTGAAAACATTTTGTCCAATCAGAAGAGTGCAAAACAATAACCAAGGTAACGTTCAATTTAAAAATGTTCCCCATATTGAAAGTTCGTCATATTGAACGTTATGAGAGTTTTCACTAGATGCAATTCAAATCTGTTTACAAAATGAGAAAAAATTATATTCTTCAAGTTTAGATATATTTTAATGTCTAAGCCAATGAGGTGGAAGATTGAAACAATACCACAATTAGCACCTTTTTACATTCCATGCATAACATATGCCTACCTCTTGCGCGAACCATTACTTAAAAATATTGAATGGTTTTCCTAGATCAGCCTTTGTCAAGTGAACATCTCTGTTGTTCAAAGCTCTGCAACATGTGATGTTCCACTTGAGTGATCTCTGACATCACGCGAAATTCAAAGTCTAAAAATACACTAAAGAGTTAGTAAACGGTTCTAAAACGCATTTTACAACAACCGCCAAATTTCTCGCAATCTGATTGGCTTATTTTCATATGCAATATTTGGACACAGCAAAAGCGACGTCATTTGTCAAGGAGTGCGCGTGCGGCTTTCGTTTGAAGCTAAAAGTGTTTTGTTGTTGTAAAACATTACCAGGAGCGTCCATCTTCCCCACTGTGTCTGTACCCCAGCACAGAGGTAGATGAGGCTATTTTTAGCATTGCGTTTCGCGCGAAAAAGAACAAAGGTAGGCTATTCTTAGCCAATCAGATAGCTAACGTCACTTCTCATTATTATTCATTATCATTCTTCTCACTTTCAACGCGGGAATTCGAATTGCTGGTTTTCACTCAATCCCCAGAGATTCAAATGTTGGTGCCCCAACAATAGAAGCTAACGAGGAATCTATTGTTTAAGGGCACCAACATGGCGGCAACCTCTTTTCGCGGGAATTTCGAATCTAAAAATAGCCTCATCTACTCCTGTGCTGGGGACCCAACCCATAACAGAGGAACGCTCCTGGTAATGGGCTCCTGATTTAGTTTGTTGTAAAAAAAATTTGAAGTTAGTTTTTTATGTGTCTGTCCTAATAATATTGACAATGATTTTCAAGACGCCGAGTGGATCCGCAGCTGTTTTGACCATGTTATGACGAAAATCATTGTCAATATTAGGATAGACACATAAAAAACTAACTTCAATTTGTTCAACTAGCTTCCTGCTGTTTACTTTTTAACTTACTTTAATGTTCGCTTCAGCAATTTAGTATTCTAACGGAGAGGACTGATTACTTGAGTGTTCTGAATTTGATATTTAAATTTCGATTCCCAAAGGGAGAAAAGGTGAAGTGTCCTTTCCCTTTTATACTTGAAGTGCCGGTTTTAAGGGTAAGCTCCTCTTTTCACGCATGGCGAACTCGAAATTTGAAATTCAAATTACAGGGTAGTGAAGAACGTATGCGAGTGAATCAGCCTCTCCTGTTAAAATGCGAAATTTTGAGGGTTTAAATTCACACAAGCCATCAAAACAGAGGGAAGATAGTTGTTTATTAAAGACTTTAGGCAGTATTTTATGGCTGTTACAAACTCTGTAGCCCTTGCTCTATAGTTTGTGTTTGATTTGAATTTCGTGCGATAAGCAATCGATAGGGAGCACACTTAGCCTGCGTTCTATTTTGGGGAGCACCCTAGCGGTGCATCGGAGATATATGTTCGCTCCACAAAGGCTGAGTGACAGCTGAAGGTGTCAGTGGCCTGACCATGACCCTTTTATACCGGAATTTCCTGTTTATAGTGCGGGTCCTTGTTTAAAAAAGCCAAAAGCCTATATCCGATGTAATATCTGCATAGTATGTTTTCACTGACGTCACATGAAAGAATTGCCTTTCAGAAAATAACCTCTTCGAAAGTATTCATACGAGTCGACTCCAGTGAGACACATGAAACCTTGTTGCAAGTATCTTTAAAATAATAATTAAAAAAAACAGCCATTTGTTTCATATTGCATAAAAACAAGGCAATGTAATAGCGTTTTCTTGCAGTTTCAATTGAGAATTTAGTTTGGAAAAACGGAAATAGTTTGGTTAAATACTATCATTTTAGATCGTGTGTATAGAGCAGGCAATAATACATGGATTGCCAAAATTTTGGGGCAATCACTATACATATTGACAACATATTTATTACATTTTCTTTTATAACTGGGAAGTCTGTACTTCAACGGTTTATTTATTGTCTTAAACTGAACTCAACAAATCTATATATCAGAACTGATTATTTATATATTTTCTTATGTTACTGTATATAACCATATCAGTGCGAAAAAAGCCTTGTTTTGTCTTGTCAGAAACATAAGGAAACGTGTAAAAGCGGCTCCATGCTCCGGATCATTCAGTGAAAAAAGTACTAGATTTGGAAAATACACAGAAGCCGATTGCCATTTTATTCCATATATGTTCAAGTTTGTTGTTGCAATATTTACATTATTGGATGAAATTATATATAAAAGAAATTGAAGGACCTAATCTAAAATAATATCAGAGTCTGTTACTACATTTTTGTATATGTGCACAGTAGCCAAAGTAGCATAAGCTTTCGAGTTGGCTACTGGTATATGGTCATTTTTATTCTCTGAATAATTCAGAGCATGGCACTAGAGCGAAGTATGGGCGTTACACGTTTTAACTGACTCTTATAACGGTTTCTGGTCTTGTAGAATCGCTTAAAGTATAATGTACAATTTGCAGACACATTTTTCGACATTTCGTGACTAGTCGCCCAGATAAACACTGCAACCATTTCCTTTCTTTTTTTATTTTATGCCATTAAGTTGTGCCAAAATGTCTCCTTGATGCATAAAATACTTCCGGTTGATCTTGGAATCATTTCACAAGAAACGTAAAGTGTTTTAAACGTCTATTCGCAAACAAACGCCAGTATTCGCTACTGTGGAAGAGCTTTTAATATGTGACGAATAGTTCATGTCAACCTTTATCGAATCTGGCCTTTTATTGCGTTCGACGAAGGAGAACGCATCCTAATCTTGCGGTGGACTCCCTGTGGCCTGTGTGGGCTACCTGTGCTTGCCTAGGCGAAAGAAATCGAGGTTTGTACTTTTTAGAATAAATTATCTCGGCCGGGGAACTGGTAACTACACGATGTTCGAAACATTGAGAATTACTTTCCCAATCCAATGCAATAATGTTTAAAAGTTAGCAAGTACGATATATCAAAGCCTGAGGAAAGTGTGTGCCATCTCTGTAGCATTCGACAAAGGCTGATGTTCAAACTAATCAAGTCAAACATGGTCTGTTTTGTCGGCGCGGTGACGACACTAGCGAAGTTGAACAGAGAACAGTCAAATCAACCACAGGCAGCCCAAGCTCACGATGTGTGGCTCTTACAAATCCTACGGTAGATTACGTGATCACTCGCGCAAGATTGATTGCGTGATAGCGCGCGCTAGAGTCACCGTTTTCTCCAGAAATTTTCCTTGTCATCTCACTAATAGAGTTTGTATTGATTTCTTATCGTGGTAAAATAAAGGTAATGAAATGGCATTTTGCAATAAATGTCCCTCGAGTGTCCTTTTCTTATGTCCTTGGGTATTCTCTGCTATTTGGGGCTAGTTTGGATCGGTTTTAGAGAGGTTTTGATTTTTGAGATCTCTCTCTATAATGAAATGACAAGGCTGCACAGTCCGTTGAGCACATCAAATCACTCGAAGGTCAATAAAGCACTCTAAAATCACTTCAATCCTCGCCAGACTCCACAAAAGGACGTACCGAATGTCTCTACGTTTATTTCGGGTTGAAATTCCATTCCGAAATAAACGTAGACAGAAAACGGTGACTCTAGCGCGCTAGATCGATCTTGCGCGAGCAATCACGTAATCTACGTAGGATCACAGGCAGTCCAAGCTCACGATTTGAGGATCTTACAAATCCTACGGTAGATTACGTGATCACTCGCGCAAGATTGATTGCGTGATAGCGCGCGCTAGAGTCGCCGTTTTCTCCGGAAATTTTCCTTAGCTTCTCACTAATAGAGTTTGCATTGATTTCTTATCGTGGTAAAATAAAGGTAATGAAATAACATTTTGCAATAAATGTACCTCGAGTGTCCTTTTCTTATGTCCTTGGGTATTCTCTTCTATTTTGGGCTAGTTTGGATCTGTTTTAGAGAGTTTTTGATTTTTGAGATCTCTCTCTATAATGAAATGACAAGGCTGTACAGTCCGTTGCATGCGCACATCAAATCACTCGAAGGGCAAAAACACACTCTAAAATCACTTCAATCCTCGCCAGACTCCACAAAAGGTCGTACCGAATATCTGTCTACGTTTATTTCGGGGTGGAATTCCAAAATTTTACATTTTAGCCATCGTAAACCACATATTTGTGGTATCAAAAACCGCTATTTGAAAACCCGCAGATGCTGGTAACTTAGTCCCGAGACAGCGGGACGTCCCGCGGATGGAAAATGCGCTTTGATTGGTTGGTCATAGTCACGTGGGGTTCATCAGACTCCACCACGTGATGGCGACAAACCCCACGTGACTATGACCAACCAATCAAAGCGCATTTTCCATCCGCGGGACGTCCCGCTGTCTCGGGACTAAGTTACCAGCATCTGCGGGTTTTCAAATAGCGGTTTTTGATACCACAAATATGTGGTTTACGAGGGCTAAAATGTATTTTTTTTTGGAATTCCACCCCGAAATAAATGTATACAGATATTCGGTACTTCCTTTTGTGAAGTCTGGCGAGGATTGAAGTGATTTTAGAGTGCTTTACTGCCCTTCGAGTGATTTGATGTGCTCAACGGACTGTGCAGCCTTGTCATTTCATTTTATAATATAGATACGATAGTACGCGCGCTCTGATTGGGTAAGAAGCCATGTTTTATCAGAGTATATAACATGGTTAGCCGTGTTATATAGTTTTCAACTGGCGGTTTCCTTTCATCGCGCGCGTAAATCTATATTTTCGGAATGGAATTTCAACCCGAAATAAACGTAGAGACATTCGGTACGTCCTTTTGTGGAGTATGGCGAGGATTGAAGTGATTTTAGAGTGCTTTATTGACCTTCGAGTGATTTGATGTGCTCAACGGACTGTGCAGCCTTGTCATTTCATTATAGAGAGAGATCTCAAAAATCAAAACCTCTCTAAACCAGATCCAAACTAGCCCAAAATGCAGAGAATACCCAAGGACATAAGAAAAGGACACTCGAGGTACATTTATTGCAAAATGTTATTTCATTACCTTTATTTAACCACGATAAGAAATTAATGCAAACTCTATTAGTGAGAAGACATGGAAAATTTCTGGAGAAAACGGTGACTCTAGCGCGCGCTATCACGCAATCAATCTTGCGCGAGTGATCACGTAATCTACCGTAGGATTTGTAAGAGCCACAAATCGTGAGCTTGGGCTGCCTGTGAATCAACTCGCCATAATTTGTAAACTGTGGGCTTGCTCGCTGTACTGGATTCTGCTTTTCGCTGTACATACAGATACCGAAACTACAAACAGTAAGATGACCTGGCTGAAGAGAAATCTATGTCTGAGTTTTCTAGATAGCCGTAATCGCCGTATCTATATCTTGCAGACTGAGAGTTAATCTACACCGACACTTTGATATGCCAAGGAACTGGAATATCAACACAGTACAAGGTGAGAGAAATTTAAAGTACTGAGCCGTTCATTGCTGTGTTCCCTAAATCCTAATCAATTAATCTACACTGAATTTCTAACGGACCTGAAACAAGGCTGATCAAAGCGATCAAAGCCAGGACCCGGCTACCAACATTGACCATAAATTATTCTGGAACTAACAATGGCCCTCAATATTCTGCAGCCAACGTTGTTCTCACTTGAAAAATACCCGGGAAAATAATGTGAATGATCTGAATCGAAGGAACTGCATGGGGTGTACCTTATACACATGCATATATAGTTTATGTTCTAGGAACTGGAATGCAGTTTCAGTTTCATTTTATTTCGCACTATTTTCAATACAATCATTTCATATACAAAGATAAGCAATTGTAAAAAAAAGATACATTAGAATAAAAGATTAAATAAATAATAAAGATGTGCGCAGTGGTCAAAGGAGCGAAAGCTTTCGAGTCAACCACTGCAACATTATTTTAAATATAGAAAGAGCTTAGCTAAAGAAAATCAAATTGTATTTTATGTCTGATATTTTTGAAGGATATTTTTATACCGTTTTTTAAACAGAACGAAAGAGGAAGAATGTTTAACAGAAGTGTCGATAGTTTCCCAAATTTTGGAGGAAATAAATTTGAATGTATGAATTCCAAAGTTAGTTCTAGCTTTTGGTCTACCCAGGTTCATGTTAGCAGCATATCGTGTGTTATAAGAATGTTGCTCAGCTGCTGGAATAACAAATTTAGAGAAGACCGTTAGGGTATTTGTTTTCCAATTTATAATTTTGTAGGTAAATTCAGCAATTCCTGAATTTGAATAAATTATCAAGTTTTAGAATACCAAGAATGTTGTAGAAAGGTGAAGCACTTTCTCTTTGATATGCGAAACACATATACTTTTAATGCATTTGTTTTGTTTGGTTCTTATTTTAGCCAACTTTGTAGTATATGTATTGCCCTAGCTCATAAGCCCATAGTTGAGATATGGGTATACAAGTGTATAATATAATTGCCTTAACATATTGAATTCGACAAAATGTCTAAGTTTACTTATAATTCCTAGATTTTTGGCAATTTTATTATTTATATGTTATATTTGGTAATTCCAGTTAAGGTGTTCATCTAAATATATTCCTAAATATTTTATATTGTACTTTTGTTCAATATTTGCAATTTTTATACTAGCTGTTTTCTTCTTTGCTGATGCTCTAACCATAAAATTGGTTTTCGTTAAATTAACTGATAGTTTATTAACAGCACAGTAATGTAATAATAGTTCAAACTCTTCATTCATAACCGTTTCTAAATCACTAACATTATCAGCAGAATAAAAAACATTTGTATCGTCTGCAAAAATGCGAAAGGATAACTTTTTAGAACAGTTTGGCATATCATTTATATACAACAACAAAAGTAGTGGTCCAAGTGTAGAACAGTGAAGTACTCCACATGTAATATCGAACATTTGGGATTCAGTATTGCTAATTTTAACGTATTGTTTTCTATTTTGCAGATAATTATTGAACCAGGACAATTGATTACCTCGAATTCCATATTTGTTTAGTTTAGAAATAAGGATCTGGTGATTGACAGTATCAAAGGCCTTAGAAAAATCTAAAAATAGTCCACATGTTAAAAGTTTATTATCAATAGCATTGCTTAGGCTGTCAGTTATTTCAGGAATCGCCTGCTCAGTAGAATAATTTTTCCTAAAGCCGAATTGGTAATCAAAAAGGATGTTGTTTTTTCCAAAAAACTTGTAAGCTGGTCATATACAAGACGTTCGAGGATTTTACTAAAGAGAGACAAAGTTGATATAGGTCTATAATTATTAGGATCAGTTACAACGCCAGTTTTGTAGATGGGAGTAACTCTTGATATTTTGAACATATCAGGTACAATACCTGTTCTAATAGATTCGTTATAAATATAAGTGAAAGGAATTGAAAGCTGTTCGCTAGCTATTTTAATCAGTTTATTAGGAATATCTATAATGATGCTTTATTTTCTTTCAGACCAGCAAACAGTTTCTGCACCTCAAGCAGATGAACTGGAGACATTACAAAGCTCGAAACAGGGGGATTATGTATGTAACTAATTGGATTGTCATCTACGTTTTTAATTTCACTTGCCAACCTTGGACCTACGTTGACGAAATGATGGTTAAACTGATTCGCAATATCAAATGAATTTGTAAATGTCCGATTATTTCTCACAAGTCTTGTTGGATATAATTGACCTTTTGATTTCCTTTTAATCAATGTTCCAATTAGTTTCCATGTGGCTTTCAAATTGTCTTTATATTGTTCAAAGTTAATCCTATAGTACTGTTTTTTGCTTTGACTCTTTATTTGATTCAATTTGTTCGCATATGATTTATAGTAATTAACCTTTTTCTTGTCATTAGAGTGAAAATGTGTGTAGTACAACTTCTGTTTAGTCTTAATTGATTTTAAAATTCCATTTGTTATCCATGGTTTGGTCCATTGTTTAATTTTATTACGAGGCGTTAACTTGATAGGAGCATGTTTATTTATAATTGTAGTTATAACATTCATTACATTAGCTGATGATTTATTAAGATCAGAACTGGCATTGTATGTAACATCGTTCCAGTTTACTGAATTAATATCATTTAAATAAGCATCTTTGTCAAATTTACTGTAGTCTCTAAAAAAACGGCGTTCTTTATTTCGCTTTGTTGACATATTAATTATACAAAAAATTGGTAGACGGTCCGAAATATCGAAAAGTCCAATCCCAGAAGTAATATTATCAATTGAGCTATTAGTGTAAATATGGTCAATCAGAGTCTTACTATGGTCTGTTAATGTAGTCGGTTTGGTTATTATTGGTAGGAAATTATTAGTATAGAGCATATTATTATACACATATTATGCAGTTTATACACATCTGAATAGCCGTAGCTATAGCTAGCTTGTAATATTTATTTTTACGTACTTTATATATCCTGTAATATAGTGTATTTTATATATCCTATAATATAGTGTCCCCAATTAGCTTTACAGCTAAATTCTATTGACACTCAAATAAAGTTCATGTATGCATGTATGTATGTAAATGTATGTAGCTATAGCCTGGGTTGATTTGTGTTCTACACTATGGGGTGCCAAGTGTCCAAAATTATATGTCACAATTATATGAAAATTATATGGAAATTATATGGAAATTATATATATAATCGTTATTATATCATATAATTTCTTTTCCTCCTGAGTTCATTATTTCAAATAATGTTCGTGTTGTTATTTCATTGTTTCATTTAATGCAACACTGCCTTTCGCATTATATGAAACCATGATCGTCATTCATTATCTATTATTTCAAATAATGCAACACTGCTTTATAAATTATATGAAACCATGATCCAAAGCCAAATTCGTTATTTCAAACAAGTTAATGCTTCAATTTTGCTATAATCCATTATTTGATATAAAGATTATATGATTTAAATCCATTATATGATATAAAGCCATTATATGATATAAATCCCATTATATGATATAAATCTCATTATATGATATAATCCCATTATATGATCACATAAATCCATTATATCATATAAGCCCGTTATATGATCATATCATGAAAGCCATTATATGATATAAAGCCATTATATGAAAGAAACCATTGTATCATAATATGAATTGTATGCGCGATTGTATGCGCAGTTAGCAAATTTCAGTGTCGGTGTAATATTTAACTTAAGCCTCGATATTGTGTTAACGTATCTGTCGTCTCGAAGTTCAACTATCATCACCTTTTCGAAATTAATACTGTGACAATCAGTGCTGTACTGTCTTTCGGTTTCCTTAACAAATAACGGACCAAGTGGCCAACGATTTGGCTTCGGCGTTAAGCCGGACAATTGTAGTTTGTCTACGATCGGGGATTGCTGTTCAAGACAACGGCGAGACCCTATAAAATACCAGTACTAGTGCAAACGCCAACTCGTCGAGACCAAATATCACACTCCCCTAGCCTCTCAGATGTTACGCGAAAACCGAATTTCTGTTCGAACTATTCTTGATTAATGAGGTTATTTTCCCTTTCTTCTTGAATTTGACGCATGAAGTTAATCTCTATGATATGTAATTAAACGTTTGATAAGTCAGATACATAATTCGTGTCCATGCTTTATGGTATTTACAAACTCTTTCAGCTTGAGTTTGTAAACATAAAGCACGGCCACTCATTCTAATAGGGAAACGTCAAGTGTAGACGACGAAGAATTACTGTTTCTTGCGTTACTGCTTAACCAACACACTGTCCACGGATAACAGATTCAGAACACCCGAAAAAAAAGGGGGAAAAAGAGAGGAAATATACACTTACACATACGTACATAATTAAATAAAAAAACATATTCATATACATGTAGTTGTACTTGAATAGACCTGCTACACACAGACGTCGGTTTTACAGTATCGAAAATTATGTAACGAAAAACGACACCTTCAGAAACATACGAATTAAGGAATTGAGGGGTACGAGGTGTGGCTTAGAAGGGGTACGGTCAGCCCATGAAAAACGTTGACAGGTAAGGAATAACTCACATTCTTAGGAAATAGCACATGCCTGGTTACAATATTGTAAATTAAAGACCCTGTGTGCCCATGGTGCTTTGCGCCAATGTTATGATTAGTTTGTTTATCAACGGCCGCATAAATTAAAGGCCAGCTTTTAGGCGAACTAAAATGCTCTCGATTGTTTATAAGTTTCATAAAAGAAGTACCCATATACTTTGGATAACGAATTTCATAATTTCTACCGGATTAGAAACCCAATCGAGCCCACGAATTTTCTTCGGATGCTTCGAATATGATTTTAACAGTACTCGGCAGGAAGCCAGTTGTTCTGTCTTTAGATTCTAATTAGGTTTACGAGTGCGACTTTTCACAACTCTACAAGCAAACACATACTCTTGCTACCTTGTTTTCATGTTTCCAGTATTGCTTAGCTGTATTTGAAGATCTCTACTTTCCTTGCGAATGATATATTTTGAGTGTAAAATGAAATGTCGACTCGTACTCGCACTCGAGTCAAACTCACAGCGAAGTAACAGCTGAACTCGGCAGATTGGAGTTTGACCCGCGATCGTAGTTTTGGTAGCAAGACTTTCTGGACGTACTGGAGGATGACAAAAAAGGTTAAGGACATTGCTTTCTGTGCTAATAAAAATGCAAAACATATACAGATACAGATAAGTCGTAACACCTCAGTGGAGCTTAGCCGTGCGAAATTATAATTACGAATGTTCTTGATGCCAGAAGTGGTTGCTTTGTATTTCCAACGAAGCCCCGGGAAACTCACGTAGTAGTCCTTTTGAATCACAAGTGTTCTCTTGTAGACCTAGAGAAAGTAAAATGTGGACTGCTGAAGGATTATTTGTCGAGTCACTTCGCCTCGCTGTCTCGGTCCTTTCTCCGGCATTCCTCTACTCGCCACTCTAGACCGGGATTCGAAGAAATATTCGAACTAAAGTTTCATTTAAAAAAGTATATATACAAAAGTTAAGATAAAAGAAAGTTAGTTAAGCATATATACCTATCAATAATTACACGATGGCCCAAACTAGGGATGGATTTCGAAAGATTCGGAGTCACATAACAACAACAACGATCTTTCGGATTTCGTAGCCTACGAAAATGACTTGCGCGCGCAAAGCACCATGGGCTCGGACACAGGGTCTTTAAGGAATCCAGAAACAATATGAACCAGTGCACCTTGGAAAAGAGACAAACTCTGAAAATTAGGCAAATCAGGGTGAGGGGGCCGTGAGCCCTTGAAAAAAGTGGAAAAAGAAAAGAAAAGGGCCGACTATGAACATACATGTCTCATGAAAACGAGCAATTTAATTTACCATTGACGTAATTGGCCTTCCACAATGATCCCAGAAAATTATACATCTGTTATATAATTTTCTTATTTTTTTAAAACAATTTCGGGTGTTCCGGGTATGTTCCGGGATGTCCGGGCATGTTCTGGAGTGTACTGACTTTTACAGACACCCGAAATTTCTCACTTAGTTGAAAATAACAAATGCATCAGTTTGTAGTGCTTCAGGTTGATTGTTTGACATATATGACAAAAACTATGGCCAAGATAAAGCGCGCGAATTGTAAGACTACTTCGTAATGGTATCCAAAATTATCCAACGTACAAGGACTGCATGAAATAAAGCAAAACCACTTTTGGAATACACTAGATTTATATTGTGGATTTGCTTTCCTGACTTTCTGCAGGGGTACACGAGGAGGCCGTGGAACCTGGCTGTTTGACCTCGGCGAGTTGGCGTTTGTACTAGTAGAGGCATTTTAGGGTCTCGCCGTTGTCTTGAACAGCAATCCCCGATCGTAGACAAGCTTAACGCCGAAGCCAAATCGAAACCGAAAGAGAGTACAGCAGATTATCACAGTATTAATTTCGAAAAGGTGATGATAGTTGAACTTTAAGACGACAGATACGTTAACACAATATCGAGGCTTAAGTTAAATATTACACCGACACTGAAATTTGCTAACTGCGCATACAATCGCGCATACAATTCATATTATATGATACAATGGTTTCTTTCATATAATGGCTTTATATCATATAATGGCTTTATATGATCATATAATGGATTAGATGATATAATGGATTTATGTGATCATATAATGGGATTATATCATATAATGAGATTTATATCATATAATGGGATTTATATCATATAAAGTATTTATATCATATAATGGATTTATATCATATAGTGGATTTAAATCATATAATCTATTAGATCAAATAATGGATTATAGCAAATTTGAAGCATTAACTTGTTTGAAATAACGAATTTGGCTTTGGATTATGGTTTCATATAATTTATAAAGCAGTGTTGCATTATTTGAAATAATAGATAACGGATGACGATCATGGTTTCATATAATGCGAAAGGCAGTGTTGCATTTAATATATGAAACAATGAAATAACAACACGAACATTATTTGAAATAATGAACTCAGGAGGAAAAGAAATTATATGATATAATAACGATTATATATATAATTTCCATATAATTTTCATATAATTGTGACATATAATTTTTGGACACTTGGCACCCCATATACATATAGCCACATAAGCATCGCATCCAATGATTTAATGTTACACAAAGATAATTACAGTTTTATACCCAGATGCATCCCCTTGTATATTAACATATAAGTCAAGACATCGAAATTTTCACATTAGTTAAAAAAAAAAACATTTTTGATCAGGATTACGTACACCGTCCACATCATTGCAGCAATTTTTCAGCTTTTCAGACTGTTACCACAGTCCTTTCTCTTTCAAAAAATATGTCGAACGCACTTTGATAATCTATGATTATTTCTAGTTTATAAACTATAATTATCCACCATACATGCGTGAAGAGTTATGTAAAAGATGCGATGCTCCAGCCATACATTGTACGGCTTTCGATTTAGCGGCATTGAATTCGATAATATATTTTAAGGGTTCTATTTTGCTGTGTGATTCGACCATATCTATCATTGAATGCACATTTGTTTTTATCCGTTAAAGCTACTCCATTGCATTACGATAACTAATTGAACTAAAGACTAACCTAGGCTATTTCAATAACAGGAATAATATGTAAGTTGAGTTTGTTGGTATCTCGCCCTTGCTCCGAGGGTTTTTCTCCGGTTTTCTTCCCTCCACAAAACCCAACATGCTAAATTCCAATTCGATCTGCATTTTAGCCGAAGGAGTTCTGACTTTGATCAGCCTGTATGGTTGTTTCAGGGCCTTCAGGAATTCAGGCACATTTTTGGCTTAAGAAGTTTTAGCCATAGGAAGGGGTGGGGTATGGCATGTTAAACCAGTTTAAAGTAACCTCCCAGGGGTAACCTGTGATCACCAATTCAATACATCGCAATTCAATACATCGCAATTCAATACATCGCCTATTTGTACTATGCCTTCCCTTTACTACTATAATATACACTCAAGCATCAGTCGAGACAACATCAGGTTTTTTCAGGCTTTCTTTTTCTAATATCAAATAAATGATATGGATTCCTCTCGAAATTTAACGATAAATTTACTAACCTGTATTCGATTTGAGCGTCGCAGATTTCATTGCGATCTGTCGAGAGAAAAGGAAAAAGTATTTCTTGCTGTGCATCCGAAATAAATGAGAGCATGAAAAACTCCTACAATTTACCCACATAACTCTTAAGAGCTTCAAGAAGCTCGTTTTAAACGTGCACGTTGGAATTTAGGTTAGCTTTTGTGGAGGAAGGAAAACGTACCTCCATATGACTTCCCGGCACCTCTCAGATTGTAATATCACACAGGTCAAGTATATACGTATGTCGCCGCTCAGTTAAAAACAAAAAGCTATTTCGACCGTAATACTTATTAAAGTGACGTCTATCCTAGATAACACAACGTACACTACTTCTTTGATCGAACATCGATATTCAAATATATAAATATATTAGTCATAGCGGCAAAAGAGATATCGAATCCCAAGCCGACTGTCACGCGTGGACTTAAAAATTTCACTTTGAAATCTGTTTCTAAAATATTGTGCGATTAATGTTAAAGTGCATATAAGCCCTATCCAGTTATCTTTGATATCGATTGTACATCAAGTGAATAGTCCAACGGCAGAATATTTCTTGATTTGGGTATTACGTCTACGAGATATAAAGGTTTATATTTCCAATATGCTAATGATGTGATGTCAACACCGACATTTGCTGCATTTCTTTGTGCTTGTGAATGGTAGAAACAAATTAACTATTTTTAAATTCTAAGTTATATTTGAGCTTATCAAAGCGATTTTACCAAAAACAAAATCTAAATTAGAAAATAGCTTAATTCACAAGCACAAAGAAATTCAGCAAATGTCGGTGATGACATCACATCATTAGCATATTGGAAATATAAACCTTTATATCTGGTACACACAACACCCAAATCAAGAAATATTCTACCGTTGGACTATTCACTTCATGTACAAGCGATATCAAAGATAACTGACTAGGGTTGATATGACAATATCAAGAAATATTCTACCGTTGGACTTCATGTACAATCGATATCAAAGATAACTGACTAGGGTTGATATGACAATATCAAGAAATATTCTACCGTTGGACTATCCACTTCATGTACAATCGATATCGAAGATAACTGACTCGGGTTGATATGACAATATCAAGAAATATTCTACCGTTGGATTATCCACTTCATGTACAATCGATATCAAAGATAACTGGCGAGGGTTCATATGACCAAATCAAGAAATATTCTACCGTTGGACTATCCACTTCATGTACAATCGATATCAAAGATAACTGACTAGGGCTCATATGCACTTTAATGAATTGCTAGCTATATATATATATACATTTTTTTAAAGTTTTCATATACACCAAAACTAAAATATATAAAAAGATAACGATGGAAGTGATAGCGTATAAAGCCTCTGATGTTTCGATCCTTTTAGTGTTATTTTTGGCGAAATTAGAGAGCTTAAGCAGCCATGGCAACGTCTAGGACGACGGCATACAATAATAGTCTTAATTACGCAGTCGCCTACATTTTCACCGTTCTCCGCAGGAAACAACTGCAAACGTAAGAAAGTAAATCACCCCATTTGTCGGCGTGAACGCAACTCTGTGCATGCTTCAGTAACGTAGTTTTCGAAGATATGGATGTGAAAAGTAATTTAAGTCGAATAAAGGAAATAGTAAACGCCAGATTGCGTGATAAAACACTTCTCACGTCCCGTCGTCACTGCCATTCGTCGTTGTGACACTGTGGGTGGTGGGTGGGTGTGTGCGTAGGTGAGTGGTTTCTGAGTGTAACATTCTTGATAATCTGATTATGATTAAGGTTAGTTTCCAAACATACTATTAAATTATCATTTGTATAGTGCACTTTATGCTTTTAAAATGAAATCGAATCGGCTACCATATATCAACAAATTAAGGAATAAAGAAACGGATGTTTCTTTAGAGAATAAGTATCTAATTTATTCATACACCGAAAACAGAAATCTTAACTACTTTGATTGAAACCGAGTTATGTGAACATTCGATTTAGCAATTTATCCTCTGTGCGGGGCGTAAATATCCGAGAAAGTATGGCACCGAATCATGCATGGCTCTCGCCTTGGATATCGTGCCATATACTGATACATTTGTAAATTGGAACGGATTTCGTCAGTGAGTGGACAAGTTGACTTATACAGCACGGTTACTGTACGACATGCCGTAGCCTGTTCACAGGCTCTAGATACTGGGGAAAATGATGAAAATAAAACGTGGCGAAAACAAAATGGCGGACGGAAAGAAAAGGGGGGACATGCTGTGACATTGAAATGGTTTTCCTAGTGTTTTTGTCTTTCAGCAAGTTACGGTAAGGCTACGAATATGCCGTATTTTTGTCCCACTAGTGCGAAATGCGCTCTCAGTATCTTGCATAGATTTACTTATATTCTTTATTCATGTGGAAAACTGGAGCCTAATAATCTCGGCTTATTTCTTATACTCGGCTGTTTGACTCGCTCTTTTGTCTCATGCATTAAAACTCTTATATTAATTCGATCCATAGACAGTTTCTAATTCGCTCCATCAGATGACAAAATCTCTAATTCGTCCGTATACCAGAAAAAGCATTGTTTCTCCATATCTATTATTGCTTTTACCAACAGTTAATTGTATGTCAGCAAGAGCAAAAAGCTATTGGGGTTGGGCTACTTGCCGATGGAGCTGGTTATGAACGGGGACACAAGAAATACAAGAATATTTTCGAAAACGTTCAGGTTAATTTCCGAAACTGCCAACAACGAACGAAAAGTGGACATTTAGTGGTATTTTGCTGCAAAGGATAAGTACTTTTAGCGCCAGCTCGAAGTGACTGCCATATCATAAAATAGTCATATGCTGACAGAATGATATATCACTTCAATAACCGGCAATGAATTAAGCTCGTGATCAATCTGTATTTTCACCATTGGAATAACCGTCCTCACAAAGTATTAGCGTATATCAACTAAAATGATAACTTTAGACATTTTCGATTCGCTCAAACGTCCATCGAATCCTATAAATTTATTTAAATTAGTACAGTAACGACCTTACACTTTTGATATTTCAAACATAGAATGAAGCAGGTTGTTTCAATTCTTACCTCTTAGAAATTTCCATAACTTAAAGTGCTCGGGAATCCAGTTTTTATCTGTGGAATTTACCCATCCTTCCAAGATGTGCTGATCCTGAATGTGCTTACATGTAATGAACTCATACACAATTTATACAGCTCTTTTGCGGTATTTGTTTTAACATGACACTATGTCAATATCTGCAAACAGAACTGAAAGGACGTAACTGTAGAGCTAGTCACGAGTATAAAGCGATTTAATATACCCAAGCAATAATGAACACGCACAGCCTTTCGAGTCGGTAATAAGTAAACAAGAAGTCATTAGGCAAAAGACTTAAGGAAGCATGTTGCTGTTCGCTAGAATAGGCCTTTCGCATAAAACATTACAAACGTGCTGATATATCACTTCAATAACCAATGAATTAAGCTCGTGATCAATAAAATGATTTGAATTGGGTGGCAACAGAGTTAGCCGATTACCTCTATCGACTGGAGGTGGAAAGTAGCATTTACAAACAGGTTTTGCTAATAACATGAAGTCCGATATTTTGTGCCGTCCAGTACGGGATAGAGCCGTTGATTACTCCTTAGAAGACTGGCCGTCTTAGCCAGAGCCTCGGTTTGACTACATATTTTCAAGGGATTAACTTTCACTTCCCATAGGATTTATTTATTGGACGACAAGACAACAAAGTACGGTACGGCAGCTGTGAATCGAGCAGATTTCGCCGGTATGCGTGGGACAAACTACGCCGGGTAATGACTACGGCCACACCGCGGCAAAACGGTATGCTCCGCTGGCCGAAAGAACGAAGGCTCTGCTATCAAATACAAATTACCGAGGGCTTAAACGTTTTTAGTAAATAATTTTATAACTTAGTGAACTCACAGTGAATTACAAATAGGCATATCTTTTAAGTAGTTTTCTTATTTTTTGACAAAACAGTTCACAAATGGTACTTTTAAGCAGAAATTTTAAAATCACGGGTATGTGCCTGTTGTTTCATTTCAATTTTCGCGGGGAACTCGGGGCGGCCGCGCGCCGACAAGAAATAGCAAATACACATGCGCGTGACGTTTTGCCGCGGTGTGACTACGGCACGGTTACTGTACGGAATGCCGTGAAATGGTTTCCCATTGTGTTTGTCCTGCTGATCCAATCAAATTACAGAGTTAGGGTACAGCACGGTTACAGTAAGGCTACGGACATGCCGTAATTTGTCCCACTGATACGAAATCCGCTCTATCAGATGGAATTTTAACATGGCTCAAGGTGTAAAGGGTTTGTGCGTGATCCGCGAATCGGCCCAAATTAAGTACGTGATCAGCGTGAAAAGCGATCAGTGTTGTATTATTATAATTATGCATACATTATGAACTGTAAGAGTTGCGCATGCGCAGTAGCACTCCACGAGGAGTCTATTAAAGATGGCGGATTGTACTCAACACGTGTCTTCATTGCAAAGATAAACGTATATTTGTTTGTACCTTAGGGCCTTGTTACATTGAGAAAATTGTCCCGGGTAGAAGGGATAACCCTTCTTGCCGAGTTACCCGGGGAGGGACAACTTTCCATACTTTTCTCTGTAAACCACAAACAACTGTTTACATTATGAATAAACTCGTCCCGGGTAGAAGGGTTGTCCCTGGCCCAGGTTCTTCCCGCGACAACTTTCCGACATCAATACGCCATATAAACACTTTGTCCCTTCTCGCCGCGACAACTCGGGGCAAATCGATCACACAGAGCATGCGGACTGTGATACGATTCTTGGAATCAAAAATGTGTCGGCGAGGGTGGCTTTCCATATCATAAACGCTCGGTAAAGTTGTCCCTGCTAAAGGAGTAACCCGGGATCATGTAACAAGGCCCTTAATTTTGTCGGGGTTTCTTTTTCTTTTCCCCCCGATTTTTCTCCTTCATTCAATAACAACCTAAATTTAAACATTCATTTTTGATTTTACTTAAAGGATCTAACCTGCCAGATAGTGTTAACAGCCTTTTTTTCTTTATCCAGTATTGATATCCGCCATTATTTCGTCAACGCGAAATCTATTGAATGATTGCAGTTACAAATTTATACATATCGCTTATACGTGGATAGCAGAGTTCGCTTCCCGCTTCCCCTTGTATCATGCAAGCCGAGCCGTTCGGGTTTTTATTTCAGGTATCCGAAACTCATTTTAATTAATGGTGCAATTAAACCGCCATTTAATATCACCGCCCTTGAGAAATAGCCGAAACCGCCGCCCAATTTTGCCAGAAAATTCATTCATTTCATTACCGAGCTGAAATCGATATCACTCTGGGACGAACTAGCGACATTTTGTACTTTTTCTCTAAGAAATACTTGGTAGATAGTATATCAACAGATTTCAATATTAAGCCAACAAAGCAAGAGTTTTGTCGGATTGTCAGGGATGTTTAGAATTGCATTCTTTACTCTTCCTACATAGTCCTCTCTGTGTTTTTCTTTTCCGTGTCGCACATAAGTTTAGGAAGAAAACATGCGTGTAAGTAAAGGTTATATACCACTACCTCGGCGTGTACGAAATTTATCAACCCGAGGCGAAGCCCAGTATCAACCCGAGGCGAAGCCGAGCGTGGATAATAATAATAATATTTTGACAGGGTGCTCTCGTCACCGAAGTGTTTTTCAGAGAGGCCCTGTAAAAAGAAAAGCGGTATATAACCGGCTTGTATACTCGGTGGTGAAGTTTCCTAAAAAATTGAATCTCCAGGTTGACAAGTAGGTTATCAACCTCATGAATTTATTAATGAGGTTCATAACCAACTTATCAACCTGGAGATTCAATTGTTGGGTTGATAACTTAGATAAAGACCGCTAGAGAACAACGGAAACTGAGCCAACGAGTATCAGTAAACGGCGATACTGAATACTAACTCGATCCGGCTATAGTTACCCTAGGAGTTGGTATTCAATTCGTACAAACAATTGAGAGCTTTGTCGCTTTTCCCTGATAAAACGCTCTAAAATGCAATGGGCCCTTTGCAGGAATGCAATTTCGTAGTTGTACTGCATGGACGGCAAAAAAATCTGATTTTGTAGGAGGTTGATAGTGTGTAAATGCTATTTTCGATCTTTCTAAAACAGCGCTTAGAAGCTTGTTTGCCGTCCAGTCAAGCCTTTCCAGTGTGAACACGAGCGCAATAGATGATATTACAGTGGACGGCGTCTTCGAATAGTAGTTTCAGCGGTATTGACCCGAACGTCTCACTTCGATAAAATGAAGCGCAATTCAAACTGTGTATCTAAATTAGTCGTGCTTGTGTAAGAGAGTGTTGGTGTCATGCAAGAATGACAAGCCTTTTCTGTGAGCTCTTACTAGATACTTTTTAGCGCAGTCCGGTGCGGTGGCGCCGAGGCCCGCGTGCTGTTTGCTATGCCATACTGACGAGTTCTAATAAGAACGAAACAGCTGTCTATGGCTGCAATCTAGTTCGAGCACTTTTCGTGTCAGGCCTAGCTAACCATAGTGCTTTGTTTTAGAATTTTACGTTGTATATCAGCTTTGCTGTATAGTCTTCGGACTTTTCATTCTTAATCGTTTATCTTTTGGCTGCATAGGTCCTTACTTCGGATCCAACGTATTTTTGCAGGATTTTTGTTTACGGTATTTGCTTATGTATTTTCTATTGTGGATTTTTGTACCGTAGGTCTTTTATAGATCCGATTATTCCTGCTATTTGTCATCATTTTGATAAAGCTGGTCTGGCCAGCATCACTATATTTCTTGCAAAGCACTAACACGTTTAGTTCAGATTTGCTTGGTTTTTGGCTTGTGACCCGATAACCAAGCCTTTCTGTGAGCTCTTACTAGATGCTTTTTAGCGCAGTCCGGGTCGGTAGTGCGGTGGCGCCGAGGCCCGCGTGCTGTTTGCTATGCCATACTGACGAGTTCTAATAAGAACGAAACAGCTGTCTATGGCTGCAATCTAGTTTGAGCACTTTTCGTGTCAGGCCTAGCTAACCATAGTGCTTTGTTTTAGAATTTTACGTTGTATATCAGCTTTGCTGTATAGTCTTCGGACTTTTCATTCTTAATTAGAATAGTGCATTAACTACAAGAACAATATATTTTCAAATTAGAATTACTCGTTTTTGGCCACCCTAAACGATCGAACTTTGTTGGATGTCAAACTATATTTGGTCGAACGAAAGCAAATTTCGTCCAACATTTGATCAAGCAAAAAAAGTTGATCGAACATCGTCCAACATGGGATGACAAACTATCGAACAATGTTGGATCGAGCAATGTTGTATGATACTAGATAATCTCTCTATCTGGCAGTAATTTCGTTCAACTGAGCTCTCGGCTCTAAGCTCAGTTCTCTCCGTTGCGCAGCTTAAGTTCAATTGCATGGCTTCCTTCAAAGAAATAACTCATTTTGTGGAACAGCAATATTGAAACCTGAAACACGCATAGAAAGAAATGTTTCTGGTGCAAACAAAAAGAAAAATATATTCGAGACGATGTTTACATTAGAACGGTTGAAGAAAAACCTGATTAATTCTCCCAGGAGGGAAGCAATTAATGATTCATGGCAGAAATTCACAAATAAAACAAACCTGGTTAGTAAAATGGGCGATTTACCAGTTGCAAAGCTTTCTAGGAATTTTAACTCGCACCTTCAGGTGTATGCTAGCTACTGTATTAAGTACAGTTCAATATTAATTTGTACCATTGACTTCTCAAAGGAGTTGATA
Source organism: Actinernus sp. WN-2022 (assembly GCA_030867875.1). Classification (NCBI taxonomy): domain Eukaryota; kingdom Metazoa; phylum Cnidaria; class Anthozoa; order Actiniaria; family Actinernidae; genus Actinernus; species Actinernus sp. WN-2022. Next base: position 33,989,310 of record JAOWCC010000936.1, on the reverse strand, counting down.
AATTTGAATGAGAAAGAGAATTTGAAAAGATTCTGGCAGTTGTAGTGAAATGACGCCATAATGAAAATGTCCTATTAAGAAACCACATGGGTTATGGGTGTCCAGCCTTACTCGAGCATACAACATTATGCAATAGAGGATTTTCACTCAATCCCCAGAGATTCAAATGACAAAGGGCATGGCGGCCATGCTGGTGTACCAAACAAAAGAAGCTAACGAAGAATCTATCGTTAAAGGTGCACCAACATGGCGGCTATGACGTCACGCGGAAACCCTCTACAGACGAAGATCAGTATCAGGATAGCAGTAAAAACATTTTCAAATTATTGGCAGATTAGAACAATTTGTAAGGGCCAAGGTTGCATACCTTTTCGAAGCAAGCGCCATCATGATTTGGAAGTTCGAATATCAGTCGGGTAAACAACTAGTCGTCGCTATCAATATACACGGATGAATTCAGCTTTGTATATGTAATCAGATGTCCATGGATATTTAAATGGATCGTGTTTGTCTTAACGCGCACGTCATGTTTGTGGAGAGGTTCAGACAGATGAAATGCGACAATTGGCTAGTCGAACTTGTTTATAAAAAACGTTTGCAAATCCTGTTAATTTTTCGAGGAAGAGTTTGCACAGCTGTAGCATAGTATATTGTTTTTCTGCATGTATTATTTTTGTTCCCCCGCGAGACATCGCCGGATTCGAAGGTTCGAATTCTTTTTGGCTCTTTGTGTAAAAAGTTACAGACTAATAACCGCGGGCAAGCATCTGGGCTCGGGCGAGTATAAATTCATTATTTTACATATTGTGAACCGAGAGATATAGAAGAGGGTCTGAATGGGGTTAACTGCTACTGACAAACGGCCTTAAAAATAACTGACAAATTACGATTTTTTTTTTACTGACAACCGACAAATAGCTGACAAATTTGGTTTTTGTGGGTCAAACATTGTAAATTTTCTCTAGTAATGATCACCTAGGGCTAACTGACAAATGGCCAAAATTTTAACTGACAACTGAGATCCCCCCCCCCCCCCCCGACATTCAGACCCTCATAGGACTTCTGATGTACATCAAATTACATGCGAACACAAGGCGAAACTATGAAATATCACAAGGCGCTAACGTAAGAAAATCTCTTAAACCTGTGAAGTTTTTGTTTTCATTGCGAAAGTGACGACGGCTTTATCACAACCTCAAGCCTCGTTCACACTAGGGAAGCAAGTACGCAGACGCAGTAATGTATTGATCATTAGCAGTACTTGTTTTTATCTCGCAATTTCGGCACTGCATATGCGTATGTTGTGCGCGGCTCGTGCTTGCGTCGCTTGTGCGGTGAACAAGGCTTAATTTGCTTTTTCTAAAGAGTTGGTTAATTGTATACGAGTTAAACCATAAAAAAAATTCCTCTTGCTAGGAATTTAATGCCTTTGAAGATGTCTTCACACTAAGTCTGTTCGCCTTTGGAAATTTAAAATAGAAGCTTCATAAGGCTGCCAAGTATAAGGTCTCTGAACATTCAGTAATAGCTTTTGGTAAACTGTTTCCTTTATTTATTTAGCTGGTTACCTTTATAGCAAATAATTTCCGGTCCACGATTGCTATACAAATTATGCTTAGAGTTGAAAATGACCAGACTATTAACGGTTGATGTGGTGATATAACGATTGTGAAAGCTGAATGCTTTGATGGAGCGATGGCTCTGATACACAACTACTATTGTCTCAAACTAGACTCCGATTTAACTCGGATAAATAGTCAGAGAAATACTGACAAGGAATGTAAGGCCGTTATTTTTGCTATATGCGTATTCAATTGGGGCGTGGAATCAGTAAAAGGTTTCGCTTTATGCCATTATGCCACTAGTAGAACACAACTAGTGAGGTAAAACTTTTGTTACTATTAAGTATCAATCGTAATATTCGTCGATTAAGTAATCATATTTATGTTGTATATATAGTGCTATTACTACCGAGGCTACAAACCATTCTAGCTATTGTTGAGTACGTGTGTACTGCATAAAAGGGTTCAATAAACTGATATATTATTATTATAAAATAGCCTCCCCCGATTCCCAAACTGCTGTCTGAAGTACTGTGATAGGCAATGCAGACGAGCTGACAAAAGTACAGCTGACAAAAGTACAGCTGAATACATATAGGACTGACGTGGGGCTCCAGAGCAGATCAGATGGATTTTCTGATTGTCATTTACTTTTCGACTAGTCAGTTACTTTTTTCCTTCACTTTTTTGTGGCGGAGGCATTATTGATTTACAGCCTTCTACAGGAAATATAAATTATTTTCATAATTTTCCCATCAAAATACTCGTGTCTATATTATGGTGCAGCAGATATCGCATGGTAAAAAGCTTGATTGCTTGTTAAAACGCCGATCGCCGATGATGATTCTCAGCTAAAGTGCCAAATTCATAAATTTTATGTCCCCTAACTTTGTACCTACAAAACATTTCATTAATAACATTAATTTTAGGATTTGGCCTCTTTGCCAAATCACTGGTGTCTGTAGAGTAAGAAGATAGTCGGACAAGGAGGTCAATTATTGATAAACGGATTTTTTAGTATTGCAATCCCTGAAGATAGGTGAAAACCCTGTGTCCCACAACAAATCCTTTGAAAACAAAATCAAATATCTCTTCCCTCCGCAGATATTTGAGCTTCTTCGTATTTCTTTCAAATTATGTAGGTGAAAGTAGATTTGCAAAGACTTACAGACTGGGAACAAACGTCTGTCCCACTGAGAACGAGCATCGTATGTGTATGTTTCACTGATTTGGTAACTTACGTTACTTCTTACATTTTAGTTGAAACTATCGTATCTATCTATGATTACTCGGCAATGGTTCTCACTAAGACCACACTGCTTCTTTAGTCTACTTTCTTAAGTAAAAGTGCGTCGGCACTGGATTCAATATTTGCGTTCGACGAAGGAGAACGCATCCTAATCTTGCAGTGGACTCCCTGTGGTCATGTATGGGCTACCTGTGCTTTCCCAAGCGAAAGAAATCGATATTCGTGTCCGTCCTTATGAATGTTTGTACTTTTTAGAATAAATTATCTCGGCCGGAGAACTGGTAACTACACGATACTCGGAGCAATTAAAACCGCCATGTGAACGTCGAGTAAGTGTCTTATTTTCCCAATCCAATGCAATAATGTTTAAAAAGTTACCAAGTACGATATATCAAAGCCTGAGGAAAGTGTGTGGTATCTCTGTAGCATTCGACAAAGTCTGATGTCCAAACTATATCAAGTCAAACATGGTCTGTTTTGTCGGCGCGGTCTACACCAGCGAAGCATAAACAACCGAGTGAATTTTGTTGGCTTACTCGATGTATTGGATTCTGCTATTCGCTGTACATACAGGTACCAAAATTACAAACATTAAGATGTGACCTGGCTGAAGAGAAATCTAGGTCTGAGTTTTCTAGATACCCGTAATCACCGTATCTTGTGTGAGTTGCGACACTGTGTACATCTTGGTTATACAAATTAACACTACATTCAGGCAGAGAGATAATCTATAACGACACTTTGATATGCCAAGGAACTGGAATATCAATACAGTACAAGGTGAGGGAAATTTAAAGTACTGAGTTAATTGCTGTGTTTCCTAATCAATTAATCTACACTAAATTTCTAACGGAACCTGGAACAACTAGGCTGATCAAAGCCAGGACCCGGCTCAGTTCCAACATTGATCATTATCTTTTCTGCAACTAACAATCAGCCATTCAGTATTCTGCAGCCAACCTTGTTCTCACCTTGTTCTCAAATAATGTGAATGATCTGAAGGAACTGCAACCCAAGAATACAACACAGCAAAATGTGCTACGAATGCTCAAACGAATGCCATAACCATATAAAACACATTTCAAAACCTCATGAATATTTAATGAGCATTTTGTCCAAACAGATGAAGCAAATTAGTCACGTGCATGCTCCTTTATACCTTATAAAATCTCATTCTAAAAAGCCCGCGGAGGGATTTGAATTCTGTCCCAGGGGGAAACGGGGTTAATGATTGAGTCAATGGATAAGCACCTTCCAACTCTTGGAATTTCTATTGATGTTTCAGCTTTCTCATTGAATTGCTAATTAGGATGAACGTTTTATATAAAGAGTACTAATGAACATGAAATTTTAGATAAAGTTTCATCCTAACTAAAAATTCACTGATAAAGTCCCAAAGATAGCAAAAAGTACACGGAAGATAATGTAGATAATAAATTTTGCACTAAATTTACTAATATCAGCAGACTACTGAGATACACAGATAATATTTTTAAAATGAAGTTTACCAACTACCATTACTTGTTTACCGAGTCACTGTTTAGTTCCAATTATTAAACCAAACTCAAAGCTGTAAAATAATAAAAAAACGTGCATTAAACTTACAAACATCCTCTTCATATTTTGTGCCGGAGTCAAGCATTTAGAGTCTGCCGTAATGTCAGTCACATCGCTTTCCAAGTCTTGAACTTTATCGATGTCAACCACGACACCAAATCCTTCAAGTGCAGGTTATTCTTGCCCTAGGCCTAGCTTGTTCTTTGCCACACAACGCCGCTTCAAACAACATAGTCCTGCGTTTTTATATTAGTCGTGCGTTTTTGCATGAGCCTTTGGCTCGGGAGTTTGGGAAACCACTCCTGTACGTCAACGACGTTAAATAAATTATTATTACAGGCATCTCAGACCTCCTATATTTCCTATATATCCTATAATTTGTATAGAATCCTATAAAGAGCCTATATTTCAAGAAATCGTCCTATATTTCCTATAAATAGGATGTATGCTGAGTGATACATTTATATTTTGCACTTTTTAGCATTTTTGTTGTGAATTAACAAAAGCAAAATTCTTTCCTATCAATAAAAAAAATTGGTTTGATCAAACACATTTAAAAATTGTGTGTTTATTGTTTACAATTTATTGTTTGAAAGCTATTTTAGCTCCTATAAAGTGCCTATATTTTGGAAAAAAATCCTATATTTTCCTATATTTAGAACTTGCACAGCCTATATTTCCTATCAAATTTGTCCAAAAAGTGGCTGGGATGTATGTTATTATCATTATCATTAGTATGGTAATTTCTTCATGTCATTTCCTTGAGATGTTCCTAATCGCAGGCAATGATTACTCAAATATTTTGCATGGCGTTTTGAATACAATGGTTCATAAAGCAACCATTATAAGCTTTTGAAGCCATTTAATAAACTCGCAGCACGTGCCCATGTAACACATGTTACACAAAGATAATTACAGTTTTATACCCAGATGCACCCCTTGCATATTAACTTATAAGTCAAGACATCAAAATTTTCACATTAATTAAAAACAAGCATTTTTGATCAGGATTATTTGCACGGTCCATGCATATCATTGCTGCAATCTTTCAGCCTTTTGTGTTAATTACCAGTCCTTTCTCTTACAAAAAATAAGTTGAACGCACTTTGATAATCTATGATTACTTCTAGTTATAGATATAGGAATGCATTTTCTTAGCTGCACTTATGCGTTGCTTTTAGGAGCTGTAACCTACGTTACCGTGTTTCTCCAAACTGCTTATTCCAAAGCTGAAGCAAACAAGTCCGAAGTATAGAGGTAACTAACAGTGCGTATAGGCTTTTGCATCAATTGATCACGTGACTATTTCCCCCATAGCAACGCCATGTGTGGAGGACAAAGCCATTCTAACATTCCTTGACAACAGAGAGAGCGTGAGAGACGCGAGCGTGAAATCTTGATACTAGAAGTTCTGCCGGTTCCTTTGTTATTCGTTTTCAGCCCACATTTATCAGAACTATTTAGCTTTAAATCTTAAAGTTGTTAGAGGATTTTAAGAGCCGTAAGACGATCAGAAATAGCTTTCTGAAGCCAAAACCGAACCGGACTCTGCGTGTTACTCTGCTCAACAGACAACAGTACGTTTCAGCGTTTTGATATGCCAAGGAACTTGAATATCAACACAGTACAAGGTGAGGGAAATTCAAAGTACTGAGTTCATTGCTGTGTTCCCTAATCAATTAATCTACACTGAATTTTTAACAGGACCTGGAACAACCAGGCTGATCAAAGCCAGGACCCGGCTCAGTTCCAACATTGATCATTAATTTTTCTGCAACTAACAATCAGCCATTCAATATTCTGCAGCCAACCTTGTTCTCACCTTGTTCTCAAATAATGTGAATTATCTGAAGGAACTGGGCACATGCATATATATATAGCTTATGTTCTACACTGGAGTGTACTTAGTATTGTGAATGCTAGGAACTGGAGTGCAGTTTATATGCATCTGAATAGCCGTAGCTAGCTATAGGTTTGAATGTGTTCTACACTAATTCCAATTATTGCTTTACACTGTATACCACACAGCAAAATGTGCTACAAATGCTCAAGTGAATGATAACCATATAAAACACACATGTACTTATAGCCACATAAGCATCGTATCCAATGATAATTACACAAAGATAATTACAGTGTTATACCCAGATGCATCCCCTTGTATACTAACTTATAAGTCAAGGCATTCAAAATTTGCACATTAGTTAAAAACAAATATTTTTGATCAGGATTATTTACACCCACAGTCTACATGCATTATTGCAGCAATCTTTTGGGTTACTTCAGGAAGCCCAGTCCTTTCTCTTAAAAAAAATATGTCGAACGCACTTTGATAATCTATGATTACTTCTAGTAAATATTATTGTGAACATCAAATTCTTTGTGTGTCATAACATTATTTGAAGTTGGAAAATGTAATTTACGTTACCAGTAACTTACGTTACCAAAAATTAAGATGATTTTAAATTAAGCGTTAGACACATGCCAGATGAAAGACTCCTCCGTTAATGATTTTTGTTCAATTTGGCAATACTACTTGTTCCTTTTCAGCAGTATCAGTATAGGCTCGGCTGTTTATACTCGTGCTCAGAGAAACATCCTGGAGATATTTAATAGGCAAAAATAGGTAATTTTGAAAGCTGATTAAGTATGCATACAAAGTACCTAACTAAATCCTGCACTTGGTATTCCCTGCATGAATACCTTCACTTAGCAACAGGCACTTGTATTTTAAGATGGTGTACATGTTGGAACCTTTAACCCACATATTGTCTATTGGGTGCAAGTAACGTAAGTTACACATCTATAAGTAGTGACTTTCTCACAAAAAAGCGATAATTACTTTAAAACTCTCCGTAGATAAGCTCGTCAAAAGTAATTCAAGTGCGGGCAAACCCTTTATTTTTCTATTTAAAGTGTTTTAGCGTCGCTGTAAATACTTTTTTCCCAGATAAATTATGCATTTGGTCTACATCTCTTTTTATAGGTAACGTAAATTACACATGTTTTTTTCTATTTCCATTTTCTGCATGATAGTCTATCTGAGACAAGGAAACAAAAGCAGAAATACGAGAGGTTATATAGGGCGAAGCAGAAGCAGGTCAAAGATGAAGCATTTCTTGCAAAAGTGTGAGCAAGTGTAAGAAAATATTAAACGAAAATATAGGAATATTTGACACTTTTATTATGATAGCCGAGAAACAGGTAATCCAGAAGTAAACGTTACCACGTTTCTAGTGTTGCCTCAACCTCACCAAAAACACGCAGGAGGTTCATGTGATATTTCCTACTAATACCGGCGATGGTGGATATATGTTAAAATCAAAGAACGAAACCTTTCATCACGTTAAGAGTTTTACTCCGAGGGAGATTTTAAAAATGCACGTTATTAAAACGAAATTGTGATATTTCTGAATATATGACGCTGTTATCTTGAAAATGTACAGCATTGAATCTATGTTGAATCGTGTATCATCGGCTTAAATGTGCGGCGGTATAACGGGTCCGATTTGGTGCCTAATTCCGATTTTCGGGTCAGTTTTTTCACAAAAATATGTCTAATTCTTAGTTATAAACAATTCAGAACAATCGGGTCTGGTTCAGGACATTATGGCCGCACAGACAGACAAGATTGTTGCTAATACATTTCGGTAATTATTAAAAAGTACCCATTTATCGTACTCTCTAATTTGGAGTCCCATCTCTCAAATGTAAGCAGTTTAATGTTTTATTTAACTTCACTCGTGCGAAAGCCTTCCAACAGGCTCAGGATATTTCAACTGGCGCTCTTGTCGGAGCCGAAGGATCGCGTTTTTTACCCAGATGGCCAGTGAATTTATATACGACGCGACGACCTGAAGGGGCTGCATGATCAAAGCTAATATTTCTCGTTTAAGCTTCTCTTTCGCCACGGCTTTGTTATTTGAATCTCTGTGGATTGGTATACTCAAATATACTGCACAATACCATACAACTGAATAAGAAGTCTTTAACAAAGCCAAACTCAACTTCAACTCGAGAGCAAAGATGAGAGGGAAAGTGAAACTGAACAGTGTCTTGCTTGGTCATGAAGGTACGGTGAGGTTGAAATCATTGCGTGTTTATATCTTTTGGGGTACGTTTCGTAGGTTTTATGCCACATTTCATTTTACTCTGTCATAATACATACCAGCGCAAACACGATGATCGGTAGGCCAACACTCTGGTTTACCGATCTCGTACGATCTCTCTGTACGTTATACAGGTATACTGAATAGCTGATTTATAACGAAATATAACGAAATATAACGATTTACTAGCAAATATATATACTGTGGTTGAGCAGTTATGGGTTACTATCCTCTATCGAAGTCTGAAGACATCTGAACTCCTGAACTGTGAGAGCAACACTGCATGTCGCTCGCCAGCACAGAATAATTTATGATGACCCAAGCAATATTCAACTACCTCTCACGGCCGAGGTTTTGGTTCGAGAAATTAAAGGCTTCCAACAATTCCCTTTATAGTTCTGTAATATAATGAAATGAGCAGACTGAAGTTTTGGAATGAGGGTAAGGCTTTTAATTAGAGATCCAACAGGCACTTCAGTTAATAACATACCAAGATGGACTCGTAATGGCAAGAACAGCAGATAAAGTTACACAGAGGCACACAAATTGACATAGCTAGCTCCATCACAGTAATAGGGTACAAATATAAACATACCAATGCATTTGAGACAATCATCTATTAGTACTCGGAACCTGCAGTATAACAGAACAGCAGACTAAATTGTAAACGTGTGTTACATGAATAAGTAGTGTTCAAATTAAAAGGTCAACATACGAGAAAAACAAAAATATTAAATTACATACCGTATTTCCTCGATTAAGCGCCCACCCTCGATTAAGCGCCCCCCTCGATTAAGCGCGCCCCCTCCCCTCCCCCAATAAATATGGAACAGTAAGAGAGATGGCATACAACTTGCGTTTTATTACAAAGTTACGGCATGTTCCTATATGTAGTACCGTATTTAAGTTATGTTTGGCTGATAAGGGAAATTAGTTTCTTTTCTTCCAATTCACAGTCCGTGATTATTAAGTCCATGTGCTTGCATAGCTCTTGTACCCGAAGCAGCTCGTTCTTCAGCCTTCTTCCCATTTCAACGCTTTGGGTAAATGCTGTGAAACAGCCGGGGACGACAAGACCAATTTCCAGTTTCCGTGAGCCATTAAGCGACATCCCTCGATTAAGCGCCCCCCTTGGCAACAAAATTTGAAATAAGTGCCCAGGGCGCTTAATCGAGGAAATACGGTATATACTAGGGGAGCAGACAATGAAAGAGGCCACTCCTAAAGACTGCTAAATTCAGCTAATAATTCTTCCCTTTGGTTATTACTAAGAGGATTTCAAATGAAAGTGTATTTCATCTTCAATCTCATGTGGCCCGAGTGAAAGCCCAGATGGGCTCTTGTTATATAGTGACTTACAAAAGGTCATCAATTATAACAGAATTCCCAATATCAACCTAAGGAAATTCTAAAGCCCAAAGTCAAATTAAACAAAGTTTCACTGACCGTTGTTACTGCAAGGGACAAAGAAAAGTTGTTCAAGAAACAGCAATTGATCTACATGCTTAATATATAGCACTCCAGAGATACTAGTTTAAGAGAAGGAAATATATGATAGCTTGGAACTTTGCTTGTGGTAAACACCCGACGTCAGCCATGTCAGTGTTCCCGTTTAAGGTTTGACAAGCTGTCAAAAATCAACCAATCAGGGATATCCGCACATGGGACACGTTCATTATCTTCATCTTGGTAAATTAGAGTCTGATGGTAACACTGTGTGTATGAAATTGAATGCCAAAAAAGTGCGATAAACATGAGAAAAAAAGGGGGAACTCGGCATTAGATTACCGGTATGTCAACATCCCATCCACATACTGTCAGCGTTGTGATTGATCTGGTGAAGTCTGCTTTATTTCAGAGGCGTTTGAATGTTTTTGTGTGACATTTTAAGTGGTTTAATATATTTAATTTCCAAAGAGAAAAAATAAAAGAAACATGTACACAAAGCTATGACATGCTACCAGTATTATCCAGGCGTAGGTATTCACCTGCATTCTACGCTTCAAGAAGCAAGACTTTGGTTGGTTTCCACAACTGAATTGCTAATAGACCCTTCCACGTTTTTTTTTAACTTTTGATACTACGTATGTTAGCAAAACCGTCGATACTGCTGAAAAGAGCACCTCGATGTTAGTTAAAATCACAAATTTGAGAGTTATATCTTGAATAGGAGCAAAGGTACAGGCCCCTAAACTCGGAACATTTCGGGAAATTTTACAGACGTTTGTATGGAATTTTGTGCCCCCCAATTAATCAAAATTTCCATACAAACGTCTGTAAACTTTTCCGCGCCGAGTTTGCGGGCCTATAACTTTGCTCCTATTCAAGATATAACTCTCAAACTTGGGATTTTGACTAACTTCGAGGTGCTCTTTTCAGCAGTATCGACGGTTTTGTTATACGTATATATGAAAAGTTAAAAAAAACGTGGGTCTATTCTGAATGTTACTTGAGCACAACGATCACCTATGAAGGAAAATTAAAGGAAATACCAAATTCCTATCTCAGCAGCTGTCTATTAAACGTCTGAGTATTACGAAAACTCGCACAGGTTTTAATATCGGAACAATACCTGGCCATTTGGGTCATTCAGTAATTAATTTTCTCAAATTTTCATACAAACCTTCTAAAAACCTAACCCTGAAATTTAAAAAAACGGTAACCATTTTCGACTCCAAATCATTCACAGAACGACCCTACATACACCTGCACTATAATGAATTTAGCATAGTCTAGCACAGTTTTCAAGTGATCTTTTGAAGTGGCCGGGTATTCTATAGTTAGCTTTTTTGGAATATCATCGGCCTATATATATGTTCTATCAATATCAATATTCTCTTCATCTTATAGCTTACCTTTTAAAGAGTTTCAGATCAAAGAGAAATGTACTTTATTTCAGTCTTTATTGGCTCTAACGGCTTCTAAATCCAAACATGTTTAAGAAATATGGTCCTGTGTTGTGTATGGTAAAACTGCTTCTCGTTGTCTTGGTCAATATATAAACCGGCTGATAATGTCTATTTAGGTGTGAAACGCTATGTACGAAAAAGAATGAAAATCACTTCGATCTGTTATCCACATCAGCTATTAAGTGAAGTCATTTTGCTTAATGATTAAGCTACAGATCTTGTTGCCCGAGGGACCGGAATATTAGAACCGGCACAATTCGATAAAAGAATCCAAATGGGGGCCAAATGGCTGTTGGTTGATTAAATTTTCTCTTAGATTTTCTCTTTGATATGCCCGCTGCTGCAAGCATTATCGAACTGAAGATATAGAAGACGACTTCGATTAGTTCCTCGCAACTAAACATTTTCACAATACAGTAATGCAATTTGTCCAGTTCTGTTCCGACTGTTCCTGACAGACCATAGAGTATGCAGTTGCAAGAGTCAACTGAGTTTAGAAGTTTCCCACCCTCAAGAGATTACCTTCGAAAATGATTCGTTTTCAGTGATCACTTACCGATATTACACAAGGAAATAGCCCTCCGCCACTTTTCTGAAGATTTCTTTAGTCGTCCCGATTCTGACTTAAAACTGTACGAGTTAATTCTTGCTCCAGTTCGCTGTGTTGTCTCTCTTTCATTTGACGTCGGTTATTATCCGCTGTGACGTCACATCACTCGACAACTGAGTGTGTAAAGCTATGTATATGTGCAATGGAATAATAATAATAACTAGTATACCTAACAGGTAGTGAATGCTGCTCCGCTCAGTTAAGGAAGTGTATTAGAAGAGAACCTACAGTAGCACTTTGGCAGGAAAAATATATTACTGGGTGATAAAAATGCCACTGAAGGTGTTAGATGAATATATTTTGTCAGGAGCCCATTACCAGGAGCGTCCATCTTCCCCACTGTGTCTGTACCCCAGCACAGAGGTAGATGAGGCTATTTTTAGCATTGCGTTTCGCGCGAAAAAGAACAAAGGTAGGCTATTCTTAGCCAATCAGATAGCTAACGTCACTTCTCATTATCATTCTTCTCACTTTCAACGCGGGAATTCGAATTGCTGGTTTTCACTCAATCCCCAGAGATTCAAATGTTGTTGCCCCAACAAAAGAAGCTAACGAGGAATCTATTGTTTAAGGGCACCAACATGGCGGCAACCTCTTTTCGCGGGAATTTCGAATCTAAAAATAGCATCATCTACCTCTGTGCTGGGGACCCAACCCATAACAGAGGAACGCTCCTGGTAATGGGCTCCTGATTTTGTAGTTTTGGGGCTATCGTGTGACTGAATCATGTTTGACGGAGCTGTGGTGTGTAACTCAAAAGTTGTCGCGATTTATTTTCATTTTGTCCCGACATATTAACGATCTCCCGGTAAATTCCCTGAGCCTACCAATTCCCGATACACCGGAAATCAACTGTAATTGCGAATGTAAATGCTAATTGCTGCCGCAGCGAGCGAGCCTGAAGCGAGCGAGCAAGGCAGCAGTTCTAATCTATAAGCGGGTCCAAATTTCGATTTCTTTTTTTTTACCACAATGCATCACTTCTGTTGTCTTTTTTTACCACACTGCTTTGCAGGCATCTGATCGTCACGCGACATTACACGAGGTGGAATCTGCATTGTTTGAGCTAATTATCTTTAAAATTTCTGTGTACGCAATCTTTGTGTAATCATGAATTTGTTGAAGTGTAGACGTGTAGGCATACATACATACATACATACATACACTTTATTTATCCTCGAATTTACAGAGTAGCTGAAATAAGCTAATATCTTCGAGAAAATAACTAAATAAACAAATGTTATTTATATTAATATATACATGATAAAGCTAATTTGTACACGAGTAATTGAATAATAATTGGAATTAATAACAAATTAAATTTAAATGGTAGCAAAGTCATATTGCCTAATCAGACGGTTAAAGTCATTATAAGTATTCAGAACTCTATAGTTGTCGGGAAGTGAGTTCCAAACTTTAGCTGCAAAATATCGAAATGAGTGAAGGCCATACGAAGTTGTAGATGGTTTAGGAAGGCTGAGAATATTACTGCCTCTCAGAGAATAAGCTACTGATCTTAAGTTGAACATATCTTTTAAATATCCAGGGTAATTTTCAAAATGCAGACATTTAGAAAGTGTGAGCAGCATATTCTGAATACGCCTATTGTATATAGAGGTAGTGTTACGGCTGGGGAAAGGTCCCTGTTTAGCTTGTCATGCAATCACAATCCCCGGGTGGGCCGTAGGAGAATGTTTGTTATACTAGGACTCCAAACAACGTTCTTGTATTTCCTTGTGTACTTTATTTCGTCGATGGAATCATGTAAAAACTGTAGGCAGAAATTATCGAGAATTAGAAACTAATACTACAACATGAATTTACTTAGCTAACAATTGAACTACAAAGGCTGCTCCGCATGACTGACAATAAGCCTAAATTATACATGGAATACATAGAAATAGAACATTACAATGGGATCACATAATAAACGGAATATATAACTAAACCATGAGTTGGATTTACCTCTTTCTCCGCTAGAATGTCCTGACCATAACGAAGGTCGAAAAACACCGGTCCATACACTAAATCTTGACTGATTACTGAGTGCACACGATCACGAATTGACCGCACGTGACGCTAATGTAACACTATACGGCATTAACCTAATTCATAGCTAGATTACTTACATGGCTCCCCTAAATTGTAATTACAATTTAATACATAAAACGACAAACATGGATATAACGAATCTATAAGGTGAGTTTCATAAAGTCTACTGTGTAGCGATGTACTACACCAGCAACAGGTGCAAATCTCTATGGCTCCTCTGGCTCCTCTGGCTCCTCGATGGGGAATCCCCGGTCTTCTGTCTCCTTACCTCTCATCAGCAACACTAACTTGTGAATAGGTCTATCAAGGTATGCCACGTGGGACTTCGTTCGTCTTCCCATTGCATCAAGTGAGGGATCCGCTACCGCGACTCGCACTTTACGAACATGACCATCCTCGTCAGTGTACACTTCAGAGACACGAGCGAGTTGCCATGTGTTTCTTGGGACGTTTTCATCCTTCATGATTACCACGTCATCAACATGGAGATTTCTGCGTGGCTTTATCCACTTTTGGCGCTTCTGTACAGACTGGAGGTAGCCTTTCCTCCATCGGTGCCAAAACTCGTTGGCCAAATGCTGAACTCGGTGCCAGCGTTTCTTTGAGTACAAATCTGCTTGTTGGAAAGCTCCAGGGGGCGGCAGCAGTACCCTGGACTTCATGGTTAGTAGGTGGTTTGGTGTCAGGGCGTCAGCACTATCTGGAGAGGTCGTATCTTCTACTGTAAGAGGGCGACTATTTACAATTGCCTCTGCTTCGATCATTAGTGTTCTCAGCGACTCGTCATCCAATTGTGTTCCGTGGTTATCAAGCAGGGGAGCCAAAACACTTCTTACAGTACGTATCTGTCTTTCCCATACGCCACCCATGTGGCTCGCATGTGGGACATTCATCTTGAACTTTACCCAATCACAGCCGTCCTTCAGGAGGTTCCGTCTGATGACGTCATCGCTCATCTCATTGAGGGCTTCTTCTAATTCGCGTTTCGCTCCAACGAAGTTTGTGCCTTGGTCCGATCTTAACTGGCGTACTGGACCACGTCGACCGACGAAGCGACGATATGCGTTCAGGAATGAATCTGTAGTACATGAGTGATACTGACGTCTCTAGATGGATTGCGCGCGAGGCCATGCAGGTGAAAAGAACGCCATAGCGCTTTACCTCTCGTCGTCCTTCCTTTACGATCCACGGGCCAAAGTAGTCAACAGCACTGTATGTGAAAGGAGGGGCTGGTTCCAGACGATCCTTAGGGAGATCAGCCATCTTTTGCTGTTGAAGCGCTCCTCTTGATTTCTGACACTTTACGCATCTGGAGACAAAGTATCCTATGGCTGAGCCACCGCCGACGATCCAAAAACCGGATGCCCGGACATCAGCATGCGTCCTTCCACGACCCTGATGACTCGTCTTCATATGGAAATGGTGGATAACCAGCTGCGTGATGTGACCTTTCTTGGGCAAGATTACTGGATGCTTCACTTCGTACGGTAAGTCGGACTTCCTTATTCGTCCGCCGACTCTCAAGACGTTGTCTTCGTCAAGGAAGGGGTCGAGGAGATAGATTGTACTAGATCTCTTCACATGCTTGTCTCTTTCCTTAAGCTCACACTTCCGTAGTATTTCAATTTCGTCTGAAAAGGCCTCTTTCTGAACTTCCTTGATCATTTCTAGTTCAGCACGACGGATGTCTTCGACATCTACAGGGTGGTACTGCGTCGTTCTCTCTTGCCTTTCGGCAGGGTTGGAGTCTGCCTCAGCCATTGTTAGCCTTCCTTTGAATTTCCTTTGTAGCCGCAGGCAGACAGCAATACCCCTTTTGGCCCGATACCAATCTGAAAAGTACTCTAGTCGATTCAGGATAGTTGGATATTCCTTAACTTTGGTGCTGAAGGCTGAGACCTTCTTGACTTCAGGATCCTCTTGAGGGATGACTATAATAACATCAGAAGAGTTCTGATCTTCGAGGGGTTTCCAGAGGAAGCTGGGTCCACTCCACCACCTTGAGCTGTCAATCAAGTCCTTCGCATTGAGACCTCGAGAGGCATCGTCAGCTGGGTTCTCACTGGTCATAACGTACTTCCACTGCGTGGGTGACGTGCGATCGCGAATCTGCTGCACACGGTTTGCGACATAGGTGTGAAAACGTTTGGCATCATTCGAGATATAGCCAAGGACCACCTTGCTGTCCGTCCAGATTACTTCAGATATGCTATCATACTTCAGCTCCTTTTGCAGAAAGGCGCTTATCTTCACGGACACAAGTGCGGCGGCGAGCTCTAGCCTAGGCACAGTGACGGATTTCAGTGGCGTTACACGAGACTTGGCCATCACAAGGGAGCAATGAATTTCACCGCGACTGTTGATTATTCTCAAATAAGAGCACTGACCATATCCGTTTAGGCTGGCGTCTGAGAAATTGTGTATCTCCACCGACTTGATTTGTCCAAAATTACTAGGCTTGTAGCACCGAGGTACTTTGAGCTCTGCTAGAAGGAGCAAATCGTCCCTCCATTGTTCCCAGTTTAACTGCACTGACTCAGGAACCTTGTCATCCCATCCTGCCTTGTCTTTGCATAATTCCTGGAGTATTCTCTTTCCTCTGAGAAGGAAGGGTGCGACCATGCCAAGAGGATCGTATATTGAACTTACAGTTGAAAGGATTCCTCGTCTTGTTAACGGCCTGTCCTTTAGCTCTACTCTAAACTTGAATTCGTCGGATTCTATGCACCACTGTACTCCCAGGGCCCTTTCTATAGGGAGGAAGTCTCTGGTCAAGTCTAGGTCTTGTATCCCCTTTGCGCGCTGTTCGATCGGAATAGTCTCTATCACTTCCTTGCGGTTGCTTACGAACTTGTGAAGGTTAAAGCTGCCTTTCTGACACAGCGCCTTTGTGCTCTTGATAAGCTTGATGGCTTCGGTCACTGTTTGAACGGACTTTAAACCGTCGTCGACGTAGAAGTCGTTTCTGAGAAATTCAGCTGGTTCACTTCCGATCTCGTCTTCGTGGTCGTCTGCTGTTGTCTTGAGGGCAAAGTTTGAACATCCAGGTGAGGAGTCCTTATCCTTAAAAATAAACCTAAGAATGCGTCTATTTAATGCCTCTAGTTTGTCGGAATTGCGACTACCACAGAAATGCCATACCATAGAACAATAATAAAAGTGAGGTAGTAAGAAGGCCTTATACAGCCGTAACATGGTACTGTTTGGAATAAGTTTACGGAACCTAATCATAACATTAAATTGGTTGTTTACCTTTTTACATATGGTTGTGATGTACTCCTTGAAGCTCAGTTCATTATAGGCGAACTCTTTCTAACTCTGTGTGAACTATCAGTTTCCAAAGAGCAAGATCTCTCTAGTTATCAAGATGGTGAGCAGCAAATAATTTTCTTCTGTTGGCTTCGATAAAGTCAAGCCGCCGGTTCAATACACTGAATTAGCATTTACAATCACATTCTCGATTACAGTTAATTTCCGGTGTTAAACTTCACCGGGGAGAACAGTAGTTTGTTGTGCCGGAAACTCTCAAGAAAATGTCGGGAATTGGTAGGCTCAGGGAATTTACCGGGAGATCGTTGATATGTCGGGACAAAACGAAAATAAATCGCGACAACTTTTGAGTTGCACACCACAGCTCAAACAGGATTCAGTCGCACGATAGCCCCAAAACTACAAACTGAATATGTTCATCTAACACCTTGGCATTTTTATCACCCAGTATTTTTCCTGCCAAAGTGCTACTGTAGGTTCTCTTCTAATACACTTCCTTAACTGAGTGTAGCAGCATTCACTACCTATTAGGTATACTAGTTGTATTTTGAACCGGCTGCTTGACGGCAGTTTATCGAAGCCAATAGAAGAAAATTATTTGCTGCTCACCATCTTGATAACAGGATAGATCTTGCTCTTTGGAAACTGATAGTTCACACAGAGCGGTTCGCCTACACGTCAACAAATTCATGATTACACAAGAATCGCATACACGGATATGCATTAAAGAACGGTTTCCACCTCGTGTAATGTCAAGTGACGATCAGATCCGTGCAAAGCATTGTGGTAAAAAAAGACAATAGAAGTGATGCATTGTGGTAAAAAAAAAGAAATCGAGATTTGGACCCGCTTACAGATTAGAACTGCTGCCTTGCTCGCTCGCTTCAGGCTTGCTCGCTGCGGCAGCAATAATAATAATATTTTACCAGAGAGCTCATGTCTCCGAAGAGTTTTTCAATGGGGCCCTGATATAGATAGATGGATGTAGAACAACAAACTGAAAATAAATAACTTAGATCAATGGATGGGTACACTGCATAGAGTGTAGCAGCATTCACTACCTATTAGGTATACTAGTTGTATTTTGAACCGGCTGCTTGACGGCAGTTTATCGAAGCCAATAGAAGAAAATTATTTGCTGCTCACCATCTTGATAACAGGATAGATCTTGCTCTTTGGAAACTGATAGTTCACACAGAGCGGTTCGCCTACACGTCAACAAATTCATGATTACACAAGAATCGCATACACAGATATGCATTAAAGAACGGTTTCCACCTCGTGTAATGTCACGTGACGATCAGATCCGTGCAAAGCATTGTGGTAAAAAAAGACAATAGAAGTGATGCATTGTGGGGGGAAAAAGAAATCGAGATTTGGACCCGCTTACAGATTAGAACTGCTGCCTTGCTCGCTCGCTTCAGGCTCGCTCGCTGCGGCAGCAATAATAATAATATTTTACCAGAGAGCTCATGTCTCCGAAGAGTTTTTCAATGGGGCCCTGACATAGATAGATGGATGTAGAACAACAAACTGAAAATAAATAACTTAGATCAATGGATGGGTACACTGCATAGATTCTAGAGATTCTACTTCCTCTCTACGCCAAAGTTAACTGAGTGCGACGGCCCCTTAAAAACACACGAGCGAGAGAACAAAACCTCTGGCACCCAGGGTAACAGTGTGGATCATGTCGAAACATTTTAGTCATTCATAACCCCAAAAAGGCCTGCTCAGTATCATTGGATAATTATATCTCAACTTGACTGAATAACTTCTCGTATTTATTTCTAACACTGGTACAATCAACTGAAGCCTGGTTTCCAAATTATCAAATAGCCTTAAAAATTGCCTTTTCTTGTTGTTTTTCAGGTAGAACTGATCCTATCTCCACAACAAAAAACAACACGAGAAAAACACGGAGAAACAAGAAAAGGATATATGGAACTGAACGAGGCTTATTAGTCAATTTAGTCTACTAACTGCCGTGGAAAGCGAGTAGCAGCTGGCGTTTCAAGCGTTAGCCACTGTTCAGTGGCTAAAAGCGCTCATTTGTCATGCGTGCCCTAGTTGGAAAAAAACACAAGTCCGAAGACTACAACAAAGCCGATACAATGTAATCCTCTAAATGCAGTACGGCTAATTTGAACAACGTCTATTGAAAGCACGCACTGTATTTGTTATCATTTCCGGCAGAAATCCAATCCACGCGTGCGCACTCGACACCAAATTAGAGCAATAAACCATTCTCGACCCCAGACCCTTCTCTTATTTCTTACTGCGCGTTTCGATGAAATTGAAACGCGCAGTAAGAAATAAGAGAAGGGTCTGGGGTCGAGAATGAGCAATAAACATGTTGACGTGCTCAACACTTTACTGTAGTTTGTATGGAAGTTTGTTTGAAGTTAAATTATGAGTTCCTTAAATTATGGTTACTATAAAATCGTATTCTATCAAGTTTAAACGAATAATTCTGGATTCCCAAGCTGTAATAAAAAGAGCTACTAACTGTCACTTATGGCCTCCATGTTTACTGTAATCTTCTTCCTTTCAGTCACTACCATGGTTCCTCTGATCAACTTTACAGTATAAAAATCGAGCAGTTGTTGTTTTGCCCCGATCAATTCTAGCAGTTCAAAGGACGTTTTATCCGATAAATGTATATCCAAATCTGGCTTCACATTTTCCTCACGCTTCCCAGTGAGGATAAATATGAGTGATTTTGAGGTTTCTGTACAGCCGCAACTTGTATGAACAACATAAGAGTCCCGTAAACTCACATGCCTTCTTTCCCGGGTCTTTCCCCTCTTTGTCAGGGCGTTTCGTCCGTCATTACTCACTCGATTTGCCTGTAAAAGCCTGGTAACTTGTAGATTCTTAGCAGCTGTATGATTGGTTGTGTTTATTTTCAATATATAAGAACTCTTTTTTTTTTGAGTAAAAAAATTCGCGCGAATTCATTGAAAAAATTATGTTAAAAATTAACATGATTGTTTTTCTCTAAGAAGTCACGGTTCTCGCTAAAATGATGATTTACGAAAGGATTTCTATCTGGTTTATTCCAAATGACAACACATCTGGATTATTTGCCTAAATTCGTAATTAATTATGATTTTTTTTGCCTAAATATGTAGTGAAATGGGCCGCAACAACTGAGGAATCTGAATACTTCGAGTCTACCATGGCTTAACTCCGAACACACAGCTAAGGCATGTTTTACGACAGAATATCCCAGCTGGAGGGTCTTTCTGCTGGACTGAGAGCCCTTATAAGGGTATAGAATGGTCCCTCAAAAAGTGGTGAGTCTCGGCAAAATTCAAGCAAGTCTCGAAATCTCGGCGTTTCAAAAAAGAGTCGAATTTTGAAACAAGGGTCTCGGCGTCTTAGCCTCGTAAAGCAGACCCCCGCGGCGACTTCCGTTTGCGGGGGTCTGCTTTAGGAGGCTACGGCGTCTCGGCGAGTCTCGGATTTGACCATTCTATACCCCTCAGAGAAGTAAGGCTCGGGCTCGGATTTTGAAACAAGGGTCTCGGCGAGTCTCGGATTTGACCATTCTATACCCCTCAGAGAAGTAAGGCTCGGGCTCGGATTTTGAAACAAGGGTCTCGGCGAGTCTCGAATTTGACCATTCTATACCCCTTAGAGAAGTAAGGCTCGGGCTCGGATTTTGAAACAAGGGTCTCGGCGAGTATCGGATTTGACCATTCTATACCCCTTAGAGAAGTAAGGCTCGGGCTCGGATTTTGAAACAAGGGTCTCGGCGAGTATCGGATTTGACCATTCTATACCCCTTAGAGAAGTAAGGCTCGGGCTCGGATTTTGAAACAAGGGTCTCGGCGAGTCTCGGATTTGACCATTCTATACCCCTCAGAGAAGTAAGGCTCGGGCTCGGATTTTGAAAACAAGGGTCTCGGCGAGTCTCCGATTTGACCATTCTATACCCCTCTTATACACGTCTGTTAATATTGGGAAATCTGAAGAAGATCAATTTGACAAATACTAAGTCAAGCGTTCCTTCGTAGAGCAATAAATGAAGTTGATTATTTAAAATTTGATTTCATTTTTCGTTTCAAACTTCCATTGTTAAAATGAAATTTGCAAAATTCAAATCGAGCTCCAATCGAATTTTGATTGTATTCGCGCCAGTCCCTTTCAATGCAGTCAGTATAAATAAGAGCACCACTAGCGAACAGGCGCAGTTCACGTCAGATGCGATTCAGCCAATCTCGTACCCAGATCCCATTTGTTTCTTACTGCGCATGCTCGACGAAATAATAGGGCTCTGGAAGAATCCGATTCCGAAAGTCCGCGAATCACGGACTTCCGGCAACTCTGCGCATGCTTATCATTACGTCACCTGAGAAGTCGTTTCTTCGGGTTCGATTCTCGCTCAGCGCCTCAGGCCTATGTTTTGGTTTAGATTTGGAAGTTCGCCCGGTATTTTGAAAGTGATATTTTGCTTGCTAGTGTCAGGACAACCCTTAGGGAGTCTCTTTCATCTTCTGCCGTTTTCAGTTTGGATTTTAAGGCTTTATTTTCATGCATCAGGCTCGTGTTTCGGTATCGGTGGATTCATCAGACATTACAGATTCCAGTACACGTGAAGAGGATTCATGGGGATCGAAAACTGATCGCTGAAATCGCCTTACCTGAGCCCGATGACCACACAAACAGCAACTGAATACACCGTAGAAGCAAGTCAAGGCATTTTTACTTGCCATTCTCTCGTAGTTTAGCTCCTTGAAGGCTGGAGTTCGTTGCATTCTCATCAGTACAAACGCTTATATTTAAGCGATCAGTGCCAGTTCACAAGTTTAAGAGATCGGAAAATGCCACTTCTGCCTATACTCTATAGAGCACTTACGAACAATGTTGTTAAAATGGGAATGCGTAGTATTACCTATCTGTTACGGTAAATCCCTCGGCTATATCAACTCCGGGATCAACTGTTACTGCTGGTTGGGTTCGATTTTCGAATTCATGTACCGTATGATTTGAGTTTGCCGCTGAAGTGATTTGAACTCCCGATAGGATGCAAGCAAATATTTAAGAATCCCTGAAGAGATCAACAACCATTTAGGTAAAATCCAACGGTTTTTAGCGTTTAGATACCCCCCAATTTTCAATGCATTTGTCCAAATAAATTACTTTATGTTTGACTTCCGGTAAAATTGCATTGTTCAGAACAGCCAATCAAAATACACAAAAATCGGATTCTTCCAGAGCCCTATTATTTCGTCGAGCATGCGTAGTAAGAAACAAATGGGGTCTGGGTACGAGATTGCGATTCAGCTAGCTCCGCATGTCTGTTCTCCATGACCATGGCTCAATTACAAGTCCCACGTGCAGCCCAAGGCGGTGCAGTTGAAGAGCAGCGTCCTCTTTTGGATAGAGTCGTTGCTGCACAAAAACTCCTGCCTCCGTCCCTCGTCCTGACCCTAAGTAATCCTCCTGACCAGCCGCCAGCTCAGCTTGAGGTTTTAATCTTTATTTCGTATTTATTCCCTTATTTATCTTCGCTTTCCCCCTCGGTAATTTACCCGGTTCCCTGCCTTTTTCTACTTCCCTTTCCCTCCCAGTTCGGTTTTGTGTGCACGTTGGGCTGAGTAGCTAAGGGCTGAGTAGCCAGTTATAGTCAATTTGTACGTGCTTGGCCTCACAAAAACGGATTTGTGCAGTTGATGGATAATTCCCTTTCTCTCCCTGTACGGTTTTGTATGCACATTGGGCTGAGTAGCCAGGGCTGAGCAGCCAGTTATAGTTAATTTGTACGTGCTTGGCCTCACCACAGGCAGCCCAATATATGGGTTTGTGCATGAAAATAGAAGATATGTATGGGGTTTTATAAATCCTTTCAAATTGCCGTACAATGTATAAATAAACATACCTTTTTGCTTCCATGTTGTTTCCTTTGTGGTTTTTCTTGTCTTGGAGCCATTTTAGGCTGTTTTGGGGAGTTTTTCATCCACCTCGACTCACAACTCCCCTGATATAGCTGATATTTAAATATATCGAAGTATACTGAGCGATTTAGTAGCAAATATATATACTGTTGTTGAGCAGTTATGGGTTTCTCTCTCCTCTATCGAAGTCTGAAGACATCTGAACTCCTGAACTGTGAGAGCAACACTGTCACTCGCCAACACGAAGCCAGAAATACACACTCAGCACAGAATTAATTTATGATGAGCCAAGCAATATGACACTATCTCTAGGTAAACTTAAACAAGAAACCTCTCACAGCCGAGGTTTTGGTTCGAGAAATTAAAGGCTTCCAACAATTCCCTTTATAGTTCTGTAATATAATGAGCAGACTGAAGTTTTGGGAATGAGGATAAAGCTTTTAATTAGAGATCCAACAGGCATTTCAGTTAATAATCTTTAATCCAACAAATACCAATATGGACTCGTAATGGCTCATCTGTATAGCAAGAACAGCAGATAAAGTTACATAGAGGCACACAAATTGACAGAGCTAGCTCCATCACAGGATGGACAGTATACAACTTAAAATATGGTACAAATATAAACAAACATTTGAGACAATCATCTATTAGTACTCGGAACCTGCAGTATAACAGAACAGCAGATCCTTTAAATTAAAAGGTCAACTTCTTTAATTTACATACGAGAAAAACAAAATTATTAAATTACAATATTAAATTACAATATTAAATTACATATAATTACCGCGCTACCGGCCACTTCTAAAGACTACTAAATTCAGCTAATAATTCTTCCCTTTGGTTATTACTAAGAGGATTTCAAATGAAAGTGTATTTCATCTTCAATCTCATGTGGCCCGAGTGGAAGCCCAGATGGGCTCTTGTTATTTAAAGCTCGCTCAAGTGCTGCGTCCTGGAGGCGCCTCTGAATTATTGTCAGCTGATGATTCCGCCCCTCACTCGTTCGCCCACTTCCTGCTACTCAGACTTTAACAATTTAAGGCACTTTGTCTCGGCCTTCCCTTCGCAACACCCTCTTTAGTTAAGTTTGGGGGTTGTGTTTGTGTCTAGGTTAGGGCTTAGGTAATCGAGGGGTCAGCTTATTAAGTATGGGTGTATCGCTGGGAGTTTGCATATAACTTGCATTCCCTTGTCGTGGTCGCCTTTTCCCATTCTTATTTGATGAGCGTGAAAGGGAGTGTCGCGAATAGTATGCTATTTATGTACAAAAGGCTTGTACATCTTTATTCTATAGCGTACTTGCATTTTAGTCTCCTTCGATTCACAGCTGTTCTTAGTGCTGTCACGCAAACGCTACCCCCAAGAACAGCTGCAAAGGAGACTAATTTGAATTTAGGCTCATTTTGAATTTTGCAAGTTTCATTTCAACAATGGAAACTTGAAACGAAAAATGAAATCAAATTTCGAATAATGAACGCTTTCGAATAATGAACGCTTGACCTGTTTCGACTGTATTTAATAAATACCAAGCGGAAGTTCAGAACAGTAAATAACAATGTAACAAGAGAAGAAGAGCGCCTGGAATGAGGTCAGCATGACCTAAGCTGCCGACAGTTTACTGGCTTGACAGGCGGTATTGCATAATTTTACGCCCCGCTGACAATGGGATATATTTTTGACAATGGTTACATCTGTTCCTAAACTTATAATACGACAGCAATATTTAGGAACGTGAGAGCGCGTGGGTAATATACACGACGGTGCATTCGATAGATAAGCACCGACAAGGAATATTTTTGACTCATATCACTAATCAGAGGGAAGGTGTGAGCAATTAACATGGAGTTATTGTATCTCCTGCACTCGCACCTGCATTTAGTTTATGCACTGTCATGTCTCCGAAAGTAAAATTAGAGTTTAAAAACATTATTTCGTATCAAAAGGCATCAGAATACAGCATATCTCGCCAATGAGAAATACAATAAGCTTCGTCAACTATGCATATCAAAATCATTGCACACAGAAGAGGACATTTGGTATTGGACATGGTGACCCTTTGAAGTAAATGCGATTTTATTTGAGAGAGAGAACGACTGGCATTATCTGCATTATAAGTTTATAATGTGACTTACCTGTTGATCCCGTAACTAGTATACGAAGTGGAATTCTCTCCTGTCGTTTAGACTCTCGAAAATCTCTGGTTCTGTACCTACCACCATGCTAAAGGTCAACACAAGAGAACGAGTAAGAATTGGAACTTTAAAGGCGATTTGCCATACTCTAAACTAGAGAAACCTCAACGTTCTATACATCAAAATGCTGGATATTTATTTTCCTGTTTTAAGTCCGTTCAAGCATGCGTATTTAAGATAAACCCAGTTTTTCTCTGCTTTGAGTGGTTCCTAAACCAGTAACGCCTTGTAAAAATTCACTCGTTTTATCGATGGGTCTACGTCATAAATCCTCTAATTTGCATATTCGAAAAACCTTAATATCTCTGCAACGAGATGAGATCAGTGAAAAACAGAAAACGCCATCCTTCCTCATTTCGAAGGGATGTTCAACTGCATGAAATCTTAATTTTAATGACGAAAATTTAGTTTCATAGGCACTTTAACTTAGACTCGAGGTTAAGAAGAAATTATGAATTGTTTTATTCGCTAAAATGGCAAAATAGTTCCCCAAATCGTGTGTTTTCGAGTGAGCTATATATGAGCTATGTGGAAAATCCGTTGCAATAACATACACAGACTCAGTTCTTCGAGAAAGTGCTGATTCAAGCTTTCATCAGACTTAATGATGTCTTCCAGCGCACTCTCTAAATGGAAAAAAAAAGCCATTAAAAAGCCTTACTTCTGAGTGCTTCCTCGAACAAACTTTGCTGTGTGGTCCGTTGGATGAGTTGATGATGTCAGCAAAAGGGCGAGTTTAATAAGTTGAGCCCTCAGTATTAAAGGTCAGTTCAAATTTCCATGACAACTGTTATTGCCTTTGATTTAGGAGGGAGGGTTCTGTCCAGTCTAAAGTAGCTAAAAAGTCACTTTTAAAACCTCAGCAGGACAAGGGTTAACGTGCCTATGAATTGAGAAAAATCGACCCGTTTTTATTTTACTTTATTAAATTTTAGTCATTTTGTAGCTTGAATCTGGGTTCGTTCCAACCTCGTCCCCAGGGTCTTCTCGGTCAGATCCAAGATGGCGGCTACTCCGAGAGAAGACCCTGGTAAACGCTGAATCACGTGACCAAAATCTCCAGAAATCCTGGAGATTTTAATCACGTGATGTGGGCATCCAATATGGCGGCCAAGCTAAATATGGAAATGTTAACACGTGCCTACAAACCATAGGTATCCCAATCCGGAGTGAGCGAAATGCGATTAACGGTATTTCCACGCGGCGAACGACGAAGTGAAAACAGGTCTACTAAACAGTTCGAAATGGAGTTTACTTGGATAAAGAAACAGTGGAAGAGTATCACAAAGCTACCAGGATGTATGTCAGCTAGAAGAGAATCCTAAAAAGCCGTTCATTTTCTGTTAGCGTTGAAGCGAAGAGATCGATAGCACATGTTCAGATTTAACGGCTTCTCCTGGCTTTCTCACTGATGAAACTTAACAGAAAACTACCCAGTAATGCACTTCATCTATTGCTCTACCTACACAATGTGTTTTAAGGTTATTTAAAATCGTTTTATTGATAAAATTTGAGCAATCGAATCTATATACAAATTCATCTCTCTGGACTCAGTCCGTTTGGCCAATAAAAAGCATCGTTAGAACAACCTTATGTCATAATCGAAGAGCCAATCAGAATACATGACAGTTCAGGGTTTACCAGGGTCTTCTCTCGGAGTAGCCGCCATCTTGGATCTGACCGAGAAGACCCTGGTCACGAGGTTGGGTTCGTTCCTCCCGAGAATGCCGTCCAGTGACGTCAAGGCGGATTAACAATTTAATTTATGCAAATAAAACTGTCACGGCGGTAGTAAGAGTTCGTGAGAAATATTTATTTGAGATTATGCCGACCAAAATAAAAGCCTTACCTATATTATATATCTCCATCTCATTTGCTTCTCAAGTGCCTCTTATGTTGTGAAAGCCTTTCCGAAGCAACAAATCGATATATTATATTTGGAGGCAAAGTACAGTTGATCTTTGTCTTTCTGTTGATCTTTGTACATGTCTCGCGATCTGCCGTTCGAATCGACACAGCTACGAGATATTACATATGTAAATGATGCAACAGAAAAGTAGAAAAACATGAAAGGATAATGGAGAATTTTCGAAGAAATACGAAGACTCTTTTACGGGAAAGAACAGTTCCTTGAAGAGAGTAGCGACATATTTCTTTACCACTGCGAGTGCGAACAAATAATCGCTTGTCAACAACCCCACGGACGCGACGCGATAAAATGTAAATGTTTACAGGTTAGTCGGCCGGTTATTGTGCAGGACACTTTGAATCCATTTCCAGATGTTTCTTACGAATTCAAGGTCTTTGCCAAAGACAATCTCAGACTCCACTGAAACTCAACGATCAACAATCGCGACCTGCCGTCTTCTCGGATAATTATGATAATTATGCGAAATTATAGAATATGAACCAATCACAAATCACTACCAGGTTTTCTGGTAGTGACGTCACTGGACGGCATATCTCGGGAGGAACGAACCAGAGGAGACGGCTGTAATTCAGGCTAGTCATTTTGTGCAATTAAAAATAAATTTGGAGCACGAACATTATTTCTTTTCGTGTCGAAGTAAATGCCAAAATCATGCGACAATTTTATGTCGTTAAAGTTGCTAATGACATTCATGACGTCAGTTGATTTTCACATCTATATTACGATAAAATCAAGAGACCGTCACTTGGACAAAATACAGTGCGTTTTTTGTCTATTTTTCATTCTACTTGTCTTACTAGAGGGGCCTTGCCATCTGTCATATTTTTTTTCTCAAAGAAACCTAGCTTGCCGTCGGCCATATTTTTACTTTTGCGAAGATAACTTAAATTGTATCATAAGAGGGGAAGCCCTAGAGGAAAGCTATTTCCTCCTTTGCCATTTCGTCTCCTTCCGGCTGGTATGTATCTGTTAAAACTGACAAACAAACTACTTGGAGGGGAAATACTTTCCTCACTCAAACTCATTTACGTCACCCAAGCACGTCGAGGGAAGTACTTCAAGTAAGTTTGTATTGATCAATAACGTGCCATTTTGGGGTAATGGTGACTCATTCATCTCGTGTAGAAAATGATCATTATTTCTCAATATACAATAGTATTGATGTGTTTGACTAACCCAATGATGTTGAAAAGTTTCAAGAGCTCATATTTTTTTAGTCGAAACTTCAATTTATCACCAACTCTGCTACGATTTCTTAAACGACCTTGAAAAGACCGATAGACTGAAATTTCCACCCCAGCCCATTTTTTAAATAATCATGGACATCGTTTTGCATAAAAGAAAATTTTAAAATGATTACTTTTTTATATATTTCGAATGAAAATAAAATAAGGAACTGGCCATACACTAGCAGGGGGAGGGGAGGGGTGGAGAAGGAAATCAAAAAGTCTAAATGTAAATGGGGCACCATATGTGAGTTAGGTTTGTTGTTTATTCCTTATCTGCATTCGAGGGTTTTTTCTCCGGGTTCTCCGGTTTTCCTCCCTCCGTAAAAATCAACCGTGAGTTGAGTGTAGTGTGTCCAAAACAGTTAATGTAGTGGGGAGTGCGTGAGGAGTAAAAGCAGGCCCTCGCCAGCTTTAAGCTGTAATGCTCAGCCTGCTATAACAAATAAAATATTTATTTTGTATTTATTTTAAAGAAGCTGATCTCAATGTCAGTATCGCCAAAATAAACGTATTAATATTCAATGATAACAATGGCAAAACCATGAACAATTATTCAGTTCACACTATCGTTATATCCTGATAATAACGACCAAAACAAACTAAGGCTTGGCTGGCTGCTGCAAAAGCTGCATGGCCACTTTATTTAACAAAGCACAATTAAGTTAGTGCCGAAAACGTACCGTAGCCTGGTGCCAGCCAGGAAAAACCCCTGAATCAGGGGAAACCTGTACCTCCCCTAATGCGATACAGGCATTGTCCTGGAGGAGAAGGCCGGTACAACTAATTAACTAAACCAAGAGACCATTAGTAATGGTCTCTTGACTAAACTTATAGTGAATACCAACAATTGGCATTTAACTTAAACCTTAATACATAAAGAGAATAAAATAAAACAAAAAATACGATGTGAATTATGCAGCAGCTTTGCCTAGATTGCCCAATTCCTAACAAACAACCATTTATATGCATGCTATGGTTGAGCGATCATCGCTACTAAAACAACAACTCATTACATAAGAGCCAACCGAATGCCGCATGGCTCTGAGTATAACGACCTTGTGAACATGATTTTGCTGCTATTTTGCAAAGCGCATCAAAATATCCATTTATTGATGGCAATATTAAACTTGAGAACACCAAATCCTATAAATATCTCGGTCTACACCTCGCCACCTACGAAAATTTTACTCTTGCAAAACAAGAACTGATAAAGTACTGTACAAATTAATAAAAAATTGGCGAGAAGGGTGAACATTTCAGATATGAAAGAATTATTAGATAAAGATCTGATTGAATCGGTGCCGTATTAAATTCTGTAAACTGATGTTACTAGGTGTTAGTAAAATTTCGAGTAATAATGCATGCAGAGGTGAATTAGGTAGATACCCGATTAGAACGCAAGCAAAATTTAGAAGCTTAAAATGCTGGCTTAAACTAACTAACCCTGACATAGAGAAACTCTCCCGTAACATTTTCTAGAAGTATTATGAGATCTACCATTAGAGCTATGTCGTCTAACCGCAAAGAACTTGACCGCAATATTCTAAGTTCCCGCTCTGAACTCGTAAGTAACTTCCCTACTGTTTTAGTTAATTCCATACGCGTTAAACTCTAGGCTATTTAACCCTTTACGACCTGATGGCCGATATATCGGCCAATATGAAGCATGTAACTGGAAAAAATTATTGCATCAAATCTGGACATGCTAGAAATACGATGTTGTGATTTTACTTCAAGGGATGAATTACTTAAAAGCCAGAGCTATAAACAGCGCTCGGTTGACTCCCCACTTTGGAGGAAAATTCATTTGTTTTGGAGATGTTGTCTTGTTTCTTCGATTTTCACGAATTTCGAGGAGCTGAAAATCGGCTCAAAAAACGTTTCCCGTTCGCAATTGAAATCAAAAGCAAACACAGAGTCAGCACTCAGTTATTACAGTACCTTCTTTAATCTCTCCAGCCACCAGGTTTTTTTTTGCGCAAAACACACCAAGCGACTGTGAAGCACGCTGTTCTTAACGCTGCATTTCTCTCCACCATGTTTTCCTGCACCCACCTCCAATTGCGTGCTGGGTAATGGACAGAAATCGACAAGGGTTCCCCCCTCTGGGACTCCGGTAGTTTTTTTTTTTTAGAAGTCTTTTACCCCTACAACCAAGGGCGGTGATTTGGACTCAAGCCGTTGCTTTAAAGTGACAAAAACACATCCTAATAGGTTGAGCAGGGGGAAAAGACTGCCAACTGTAGGATTCCAAAGATTTCATTGAAGAATTTTTTCCTGTGTCTGAAAGCACAAACACAACGGAAAAAACCTGTGAAATCCCCTCACAAAGCAAACCAAGTACTTTTCAGCCGTCATCAGACTTAATGATGTCCTGAAGCTCTCTGACAGTGGCATTTTTCTCCAAAATTAGAGCACATTTCATTGGAAACCCTACAGAAGTTGCAATACCTACCGTCGACGATTTCGTAGAATTCTCCCGAATGGCATTGTGGAGAAAGTTTGAGCCCTCGGCTTAAAAAGTCAGCAGTATTTAACTACCCGGGGCTAGCCAAACTGGAACTGAGGGGGGAGGGTTGAGTTAGCACTCTGGATTTCACCAATTGAGTCAAATGCGTCTAGGTTCCAAAGGGTTAACAGAAACTAAGACTCAGAAAATCAATCAACTTCTCGGCCCTCAACCGTTACTGTGCAGTCAGAAGTTTCACGTAACACAGTTGTCACTATTCCTGACAATTTACCTCTTTCCGATGCTGAGAAATCGATTCTCAGCAAGGGCTTAAACTTTGTACCTATCGCTAAAAAAAACGACGAATTTGCTGCTAAACAGGATTCTGAGAGGTTTCTCCGTCGCGTTCAACTTAAGGCTTTTTTTTCACGACCAGCAAGACAGGTCTAGCCTACCCGACAGAGACGAATTAATTAATTGCCATATGAACTCGTTAAACATACTGAGAGATCTAGAAACCTCCGCGAACATACTTTTATCCTCTACAACCTCGTATTGATTGTTATAAGTATAGCTTTTTCCCAAGAACTGTTAAAGACTGGAACTCACTACCTGAATATGTTGTATCATCAAATAGTGTCAAAGTGTTTAAACAGTCAGCTTCGGAGTTTCTGGCCTTTATTAAACTAACAATTAAGGAATTTACATATTAATATGTATTCAATGACTTATTGATCTATTAATTAATTTATTAATTTATTTATTCATTATTGTAACGGCTGCCCATGCTGACCATGGCTCCCTTCACTAGATGCTGTAAGGCTTTGTGAAGAATAAAAGTAGATGTAGAATTCGTATCGCTCAATACTCCAGAAGGCCAATTCGTTTCAGTAGACCTTTTCGTTAGAAAATGACGTAGGGACATTCAAAACCTTAATTTCAATCAGGACATTAAGTTTTCTGACCTGACTACAGAGGAACGCCTAGCACTTAAAACTCTTCGCAATCGTAAAGATGTGGTAATCAAACCAGCCGACAAAGGCGGTGCCGTAGTTGTTTGGCGCACCGATCTTTACAAGCAGGAAGCTTTTCGGCAACTCGCCGACACTAATTTTTACACTAAGGTTAATAAAGATCTCACTCCGGCTAATCAAAAGCTCGTCAAGGAGACCATTAATGGTTTAATTTCTAAACAGGAACTCCCGCACACTGCTCGTAACCTTATCGTTACTACTCCTGGAACTTCACACATTTACTTTTTACCTAAGATCCACAAAGCTAACAATCCCGGCCGCACTATTGTTTCTGCTTGTAGTTGTCCTACTGAATTAATTCTAGTTACTTGGATAAGCAGATGGCTCCTTTCGTGCCTTTACCTTACTACATTAAGGACACTAACCATGCACTCCAGATTTTTGACCAGTTTACATTTCATACCGACAATAAGCTCCTATTCACTATGGATGTTAAGTCTTTGAATACTGTCATACCCAATGACGATGGACTTAAAGCAATTAAACACTTTTTTGACCGCCGAACTATCCTGGAACCTAGCACCGAAACTCTAATTCGTTTAGCCGAGCTCGTTCTTACTCTCAATTGCTTTTCATTTTCTGGTGAATTTTACAAGCAGTCTAACGGCGTAGCTATGGGCACGAAAATGGGCCCCAGTTATGCTAATCTTTTTGTTGGTTATGTAGATGAAAACAATTTGATTAGTACGACGGTCCTACGCCTGATTTTTTCGGTCGTTACATCGATGACTGCATCGGTGCAACTTCTTGTAGTAAACGGGATCTAGAACGGTTTATTGATTTTGTTAACAACTTTCATCCGGCTCTCGACTTTACATGGGAGATTTCAGATGATTCTATCACTTTTTTGGATGTCAATGTTTCTGTTAGCGGCAATGGTCTAACCACTACTGTTTATTACAAGCCAACTGATTCGCATAGATATTTATTGTTTTCATCTTCTCATCCTACACATGTTAAAACCTCTATCCCGTACTCTCAATTCCTTAGGCTTCGCCGTTTGTGCAGCGATGAATCCGACTTCAATTCAAAGTCCGAGGAGATGCACCAGTTCTTTGTCGAGCGCGGTTATCCTAACGCTGTTGTGACAACTGCATTGGACCACGCCCATGACATCGACAGAAGAACGGTTCTGCTACTGTCCAAACCGAAGATTGAAGATAGGATTCCGTTTCCATTGACTTCTGTCTATCAAGAAAATTATTCAGAGGAACTTTAAGATTTTACAGAGTGATCCAGAGACCGCCTCTATTTTCCCGCAGCCTCCTCTCATTTCTTTCAAACGTGACAAGAATCTCCGTGATTCCCTAGTCAAAGGATCACTACAGCCTGATCTTCAACCGGGCACTTTTAAATGTTCTAGGACACGATGCAACACCTGTGCTTACACTAAACCTACGACATTTATTTCAGGACCTAATGGCTCTCTTAAAGTCACTGATCATTTTGATTGTACTTCCAGTAAGTGTTAGATAAAGAATGCGCGGCCGATCTTTATCTTACTTATCAAACGTCTAGATGTAGAGAGTCATATTTTTCAGTTATTTTGACGATACGACTTATTTTGGCCCAGAAAATCGAAGCCAAAGTTTATGTAAATCAGGACGAAATCTGTATCAGATTTACAGATCCCTCCACGCTCATTGATTTCCTTTGTTTTTGCTTCATGAATTATTAATGAGTTTGATAATGTGATTTATTGTATCACCTGCACACTTTGTAACAAACTCTACATCGGAGAAACAGGGCGAAGATTAGGAGATCGATTCCGCGAACACTTGCTAGATGTTAGAACTAACAGGCAAGGATCTCGCCAAACCTGTAGCTCGTCACTTTAACCTTCCTGGTCATTGCATTAATCACATCACTGTATGCAGCATTTCTCTGCATCAAGGTACTACCGACACTCGTAAACGCAAAGAACAGAACTTTATTTTCAAATTAGGCACTTTGTCACCTCACGGTATCAATGAACGCTATTCGTTCATTTCATTTCAGAATTCACGTATTCACTCACACTTAGGGACGGACCATTAGAAAAGTTATGGGGGGGGGGGGGGGGGGGGATGGGGGTTTCTCAAGCTGCATGCATTTTTTTTACTCCAGTTTGCTGTGCAGCAATTTTTTTTTCGGCTACGATCTCATGCACGTTTTTTTTTTTTGAAAATATTTTATGTACTAATCTATTCAAAATTAGCTACCTTTGCATATCAAAGTCATTGCGTACAAAAGCCTACATATCGATAACCGGTGACTCACTTCCGGTATCGGCCCAGTCATATCACTCAAAAATACATGGATTTGGGAGCTATTTTGCCTTATAAAACAAATAAAATGATATATGACTTCCACTTGGTTTATGCCTACCGTAAAATAATAAATCCTAAGCATGCCGGACACAAACTATTGACTTTTCGGAATTTCTCTAAATTTAACCCTGAAGCCTTTCAGAATGACTTACAGAAGCAACCATGGGAACAATTAGACCAAATTAACGATCCCAACGAGACGTGGGAATTATGGAAAACACTCTTCCTAGAAGTAGCTGATAAACATGCTCCATTTAAATCAAAACGTATCCGTCCCCAACAATCTCCTTGGATCACTCATGACCTGAAACGAAAAATGTTTGAAAGGGATCGGCTGAAAACTTCAGCAATTAAGACAAACAATTCAGCAGATTGGTTAAGATACAAACAAACCCGAAATAAATTGAATAATGATATCCGCAATGCTAAAGCAAACTACTTCCATGACACCATTAAAACTAATAATGGTGATCAGAAGAAAATGTGGAAAGCTATTAACGAGCTAAGGTCCCATAAAGTTAATATAACCATATTAAACAAAATTAACATTATGGGAAATACGATCGAAGATCCAAAAGAGATCGCCGAGGCTTTGAACCAGCATTTTGCCGAAATCGGCCCCAAATTAGCAGGAAAGATCTCCGATAATAATATGTCTTTCAAAACTTATCTAAAGCCAGTAGATTCCTCATTTCAAATCAAACCTATTGAAGGAAGGCAAGTCCACAGATTACTAAAGAAGCTCCCTTTAGCTCAGTAAAGCCACAGGATTAGATAATATCCCTTCCAGGTTACTAAGAGATGCAGCTGAAATTGTTAGCCCCTCTCTAACCTCACTATTTAATTTATCTATAGCAAAAGGGATCTTCCCCCAAGATTGGAAGCTTGCAAGAGTTACTCCTCTCTTTAAACAGGGTACTAAATTTGATCCAGATAACTATAGACCAATCTCGATTATCTCTGCTGTTGCAAAATTATTTGAAAGGCTGGTATTTGGTCAGTTTTATGATTATCTTCAAGAACATAAAATCCTTACTAATAGCCAATCGGGATTTCGCACCCTCATGCCACTCTACGGTGACAGCATTACTAGAAGCCACAGACCAGTGGTACTACAGCATTGACAAAGGACATGTCAATGCTGTGTTATTCCTGGATCTGAAAAAAGCGTTTGACACTGTCGACCACAAAATCCTTCTTGAAAAACTTAAATTGTATGGATTAGATCAAGCCTCTTTGAACTGGTTTGACTCGTATCTTAGTAACAGGCAGCAACGATGCAGGATAAATAATGAAACATCTAGTCCCAGAACCCTCAATTGCGGCGTGCCCCAGGAACGATCCTAGGGCCCCTTCTGTTTTTACTCTACATCAACGATCTACCCAACTGCCTATTAAAATCTTTTCCTCGGATGTACGCCGATGATACAAACTTAACAGTAACCGGCGAGAGTCCGAGAGAGATAGAAGAATACTTAGGACTCGACCTCCAAAATGTTAGAAATTGGCTTTGTGCAAATAGACTCACCCTAAATGCAACAAAAACTGAATTGTTGCTAGTGGGTTCCCACCAGAAATTGAAAAATTTTCAGAAAGATTTATCTTTCACCATTGATGGTAAAGTCATAGAAAGAGTTACCTCAACAAAATATCTTGGTGTACATCTAGATGAAAATTTGTCTTGGAAAACCCACATTAACAAACTCATGAAGAAAATCTCCTCAGGTCTAGGTGCACTCAGACGTATAAAGCCTTTCATACCCCCCAAAGCACTGCTAAGTGTCTATGATACTCTCATACTCCCTCATTTTGATTACTGTAGTGTTGTATGGGAAAATCTAAACAAAGGACTTGCCGAGAATCTACAAAAGTTGCAAAACCGAGCTGCCAGAATAATAACCGGTTTACCCTTTGATACTAAGATTGATGAGCTCCTAAGTACTCTAAATTGAGACAGACTATATATTCGACGAATCAAACAAAAAGCAATAATGATTTATAAGGCTTTAAATAACCTGTCTCCTGAATATTTATCCTCAAAATTTATACCACGTTCAGCCTCTACAAATTACAATCTTAGGGGCTCATCAACAAAACTAACCCTCGTACGGCCACGAACCAATTTCGGTAAAAAGGCTTTTCGCTTTAGTGGGGCTAAGTTATGGAATGAACTGCCTGAGGATGTAAGGCAATCAACTAGTTTAAATAACTTCATTTTTAATCTTACGAAATCGAGTTATTTTAACCTTATGTAAATATTTCTTATATATGACATTCCTATTTTTCTTATTCGTCCCTGCAACATGGCTTTCATGTAAAACAGTTTCATATTTTAGTGTTTTTTATCTATGTATGTAACTGATGATTTTCCATGTATAAATAAAGATGTACTACTACCACTTACCTTCAAATCAAAGTTAAGTAACATCTAATCTGCAACTGATAACTGTCAGTTGGAGTGATTAGGGGCCGTCGACATATTCGAAATGCCCCGCTTAACGCACAACGGACGTTTAGGATGGAGGGGTAAGGGCATGGACGTTAATGTGGGGCATTTAGAACACACACATTTTCATCAATAGAAGTACACTTTTTAATCAAACGTTTCCAGTCAGCTAGATCTACATAGAGCGCAATTTCTGTTGAATTTCCCGGAAATTTCAACAAGGTCTTTTGATTAGAAGTATCATGAAATACCTCAGTCAAACCTCCAGGTAAGTGAAACTCAGTTTTATAGTCGTGACATAATGAGTATTTTAGTCAATGTCCGAAATGAGCTCGTACGGGAATTCGAGGTACTGACTGACTGTACAGTTGCAGCTATTAAAGCTGTAAGCTTGTTTTATACTTTGTTTATAAGTGAACTCCCGTGTATTTCATTACTGTTTTTCCTGACTTTATAAAAGCATAAAACAATGGGTGGACGTTAAGGGGGAGGGGGGGGGGGGGTCTGACCTTAACGTCCGTTGTGCGTTAAGCGGGGCATTTCGACCTTATATTAAGATTTCGACCGTACAAATTTGAATTTGCTTTCGCGAGTAAAGTGATTTTTTACAAGGCGTTACTGGTTTAGGAACTACCTGGGTTTAGCTTGAATACTTACCGCTGAATTCAGATAGAAGAATAAATTTGCAGTATTCTGGTGTATAGAACATTGAGGTTTCTCAAGTTTAGAGTGGTACAATGTTAAAGTTCTATTTCTTCATGATTTCGTACTATTTTTCTTGTGTGACTTTTGGTATGGCGGGAGCTGCAGTACTAGGAGAGAATGTGGAGCGTTCAAACGAAAGCAGAGAATTCTCCTTCGTATAGTTCTGGTATCAACAGGTAAGCCACATTATAAACTTGTAATGCGACTGAAGTTGTTCTCTCTCTCTCAAATAAAACGCATTTACTTCAAAGCGATGAGCAATAGCAAATGTCCTCTTCTTGATATGACTTAATAATTCTTGTCCTAAGTAAACTTTAAGAGCCATGCTCCTGTGAAAATGTTTTTTTGATCAGGGCATCAGGGCTAGCGTGCCCATATTAAAAGCTATACTTTAATATTGATACCTATAAAAGTGTACAGCTGCATCACTTTGCATGGCAAAGGATTGTTTATCATTCAAGCTCATAGCGAGACCAGTGAAAATCCCATTCAAACAAATCTTTTTGAGAGACGAAAAAATACGTAAATTTCTCCTGCTTTAAATAGTGGATAAATCAAAGGATACATATGTGTACCTCTCACAAAAGAGTTGCTGCAACAAAAACAGTGATAGAAGGAAACTATTTGCAGTTGATGGCATCCCTGTACATTTGTGCAGTCCCTGGCCTCTGCCTTGCCTCTCCCCCTCCATGTAGGATTTTTTTTTTCTGTGTTGCTGGTTGTGCATGATTTTTTTTGTTGATAATTTTCCCTCGTCTTAGATCAGCATATTTCCTTAGTTCAGTACTCATCAACACTTCCTGTTACAACTATTAGCATTCTATTGTTGGCGCAATTTCCTTTGATCCGAGCACATGTTTCCTCAGCGGTAATCATGCACTCAACACTATATAAACCGTTTCCCCACCCACACTTCCCTCGAAACCGGTCAACTGCTACTCGCTTTCCACGGCGGTTAGCATACCTCAATCGACTTTAGTTGATTACATACCAGTGTTTATCTTCCCCGCCGACGCAGACCAACACTAGTTTTTACAGGAACTACAATCATGGACAAGTTACTTAATTTGTGCCACGTTTGGTTATTTTTCCTTCCTTTGTTAAAAAAAGCCCTTCATCCCACACCCAACCCCCCCCCAAACACACACACAATCAATAGGGAGTTTAAGCAACGAGGACGGCACAAAACAATATACTTAATTACCAAGAACAATAACTCCAAGTGAAAATGCGCGCAGTGAACATTTTTGCCGTCTTCATTAAAATCACCACAACGCGAAAACCCCAATTTTACGTTAAGCAGAGAACGTTGCATGCAATTTTTCAAAAATTTGGATGTGAAAAGCAACGCAAGACGAATGAAAGAAATAATAAACAAGCGATTTGACCAGGGGAAACTAAAACTGTTAAAAGCGCGCGCGCATATTTTGTTCTTGGGTTCCCTGTGTCCCAATGTAATGTTTCCATGATTGTAGTTACCTAATGTATATATCCAAACAATAACTAATGCCATTAATTAATTAATTTGAGGTAAATGTCATCGGTGACTATAATCGTTACATAGTTACATGATGGACGCTATATGTATGACTTAGCTTATATTAATACTCACTTAATAGTAAAAATATAATCCTCATTGAAAAACATTTCAGAGGAAGAAGCCTCTCTTTGAAGTTAGTATTGGTAATCATTAGTGTGCAAGTTCAATTAACGACAGGACGAGTGTTATCAGTGTGGAATTTTCAAACATCACAAGCACTATTAATCGTTAATTGAACGTGGAACACTAATGATTACCGGTTAATAATATAGATGCAAAAACTGAATTAACTAGTTTTTGCATATAATTAACTGCTCAGCCAATCAGAATTGAGTATTTGTGTATCTATTTAACAAACAAAGAAGACTTAGCCATGTTTTATACTATCTTCAAAAACTCATGAATAATTAATGAGCATTTTGTCCAATCAGATGAAGCAAATCAGTCACGTGCATGCTCCTTTATACCTGATAAAATCTCATCATTCTAAAAGGCCCGCGGAGGGATTTGAATTTTGTCCCAGGGGTTAACGGGGTTAATGATTGAGACAATGGAATTTCTATTGATGTTTCAGCTTTCTCATTGAATTGCTAATTAGGATGAACGTTTTATATAAAGAATACTAATGAACATGAAATTTTATATAAAGTTTCATCCTAATTAAGAATTCACTGATAAAGACCCAAAAATAGCAAACAGTACACGGAACATAAGGTACCTAGATAATAAATTTTGCACTAAATTATCAGCAGACTACCGAGATACACAGATAATATTTTTAAAATGAAGTTATCCAACTACCATTACTTGTTTACCGAGCCACTGTTTAGTTCCAATTATGAAACCAAACTCAAAGCCGTAAAATAATAAAAACGTGCATCAAACTTACATATTTTGTGCCGGAGTCAAACATTTAGAGTCTGCCATCATGTCAGTCACATCGCTTTCCAAGTCTTGAACTTTATCGAGGTAAGCCACGACACCAAATCCTTCAAGTGCATTGCGAAACGCCGCTTCAAACAACACAGTATGGTAATTTCTTCATGTCATTCCCTTGAGATGTTCCGCGTAATTGCAGGCGGTGATTACTCGAATATTTTGCATTGCGTTGTGAATACAAAGGTTCAATGGTTCATTAACTAACTATTCCCTTGAGATGTGCGTCTTTCTTTCATTGCATTCTTAAAGCGTTTTTGAAGCCGTTTAAAACACTCACAGCACGTGTTTTATCAAGTACAAAAATTCTCGGGCTTCGCCCTCGAATTTTTAAACTTGATAAAACACTGCTGTTCGTGTTTTAAACAGTACATAAAACACGATGGGCATTTGAGAACATGAGAGAAATGTTAACGCACAAGCCGAAGGCGCGTGCTTTCAACGACTTCAACATTTCTCGAGTGTTCTCAAATGACCAGAGTGTTCTATGATAGTATAAAATATGGATTTAAGGCTTCTTTATCTGTTTTATAATATAGATTTACACGCGCGATGAAAGGAAACCGCCAGTTGATAACAATAAAACACGGCAAACCATGTTATACACTCTGATAAAACATGGCTTTTTAGCCAATCAGACCGCGCGTACTACCGTATCTATATATATTATCAATTATCATGAAGTAACTGGTGTCTGAGTAGAAACCAGGCGATATGAATAGGATATCCGGCCGATCAGCCTTGCAGTCCTCATATCACTTTCCGACACAGCGTCTGTCAGTTTGTTAAACCTTTATGTGATCTATATCAGTACGAGACTTGATCATGTCAAAAGTAGAACCATACCTGGTCGTCGATGGCCGAATAAAATAATGGTATTCAAAAGTCTGCGCGCGCAACACTTAAAAATATCAAATCGTTCATGTATTTAGTGAGGATAGCTGTACTTCACTCTGATATAGAATATGTCACAGAATTTTTCAAATAAATGTATTTTTCACGGTTTTTTTTTTCAGGTATAAATCCAGGAATAGAGGAGGAAAACGGCATCGGATTCTCATACAACACTGTATTTCGCGCCATGTTTGTACCCCTTTCAAAATGTCGGAATTAACCGCGCTAATACAACACTGCAACACTACGCACAAAAACAGTGGGAAAGCGGTCTACTGCGGCACGAAATCTGCTCAATATAATTAATGAACTTGGATTTCAAAATATCTACTAGGGGGATTTTAATAGAATGACTATCTCTTTCAATCTAAACCATGACAGAACTTACATTACACTTCAAATGAAAGGAAATGTTCGGATATGAACAAGCAACGAACTTTGTGTTATCGCAATGAAAGATTCAGGAGAACACTGCAGCTTTGTAAATGTTTTGGCGCCAATTTTGCAGCGCCGGTGTGACATTAAAACTCCCCGTCGACTGTTCCATTTGACTGTTGACCAATCGTGTTTATACGTTGAATTTAGGTTGGATCATTTCAGTTTTGTCTTTTCCATTTGACATAAGAGAGTTGGATCATTTGTCGTTTGTGTTGATTATTTGAGAATTAGTTGGATCATTTCGACAGCGGCAGTTCCACCTCCCTGGTTGGATCATTTCAGTTTTGTCTTTTCCATTTGACATAAGAGAGTTGGATCAATCGCCTTTTGTATTGATCATTTGGCTGTTCTGTATTTTTGGTAGTAACGGCCGCCCATATCCAACGGCCAAAGATTCGTGATTTTGTCAGCCATTACCTCTGTTTCAACCAGTGTAAATATCGTATCGACGATCGAGTCAGTAATTATTTCTATTTTTCCAAGAACACTACCACTTTCGAACACTACAATACAATGTAATTATGTGGTTGACTAAATATTCAGAGAGCATGCATGGAGTTTAATTACGCCACGTTTATGGTTTTAAGTATCTCACATGGAAGAAGCGGGTTTGAGAAATGAAGTGAAAAAATTTCTTAAGCCATAAAATAGGTAGGGTGCCAAGGGACAGTCCAATGTTCCCTCATCAGCATGCATGCCCTTCTTTTTCCCAAATGTCTCGTTTCGTTCTAACTAAGTACAGTCATCAGTCGGTTACATCTAAATGATTGTGCTCTCTGTATCGCCATATCCGGGTGCGAGAGTACGAGCCCAAATGAAGCCAGTTGGCCAAGTCAGCTTGCCTGTTGTTGTTTTGCCCCATTTCAGACCATGTGATAGTTCTCCAGAGGATTCAGTGCTTTGTTTTCCAATTATAGAAATTGGTACATTTCCCTCTTGGGTACAGAAAAACAAAAAAAGTATTACTCAAGGGAAACGTCAGGTAGTATTAAATGGGACTACAAACAGGAAAGCTGACTAGGTCTATTGACTGATTATTCTTTACTTCCGAACCAATCTATTTCTTGTTTCGAAAGTATTGCTTGGAAACTCATCCAAACGTCTCGCATAGAAATTTCATTGGATGTATTACATATTATATTTTTCTATTATAGATTCGTCAGACTTGTACATGTCTTACCAGTATAATTTGAGTCCGCACGTCTTTTGGTCTCGGTTGAAATTAATGTCGAACTGGCCAAGGGAGTCAAGTGGACTGTTTCTTTCCGCCGAAAACCTTCTCTTTTTATCCTTCTGTTTTTGAAAACCAGCAGTGACAGCGACAACTAATGGCAACCTTCACACTGGAATTGTTTTTATCTGTGAAACACTGTCACTTCAATTACGTGATAGCTTGTCAGTAACTCGGCTAAAGGGCGGAAGCGAGATATAAGAGCCCTCAAAATTTCAATTTCCTATAACCATACTTAGCAGCATGTTCTTTGTGGTTATCTTCATGCGATAAAGTTTACGTGCAAATATTCTTTGAAATATTTTTTTTCTACCCAATCTGATAATACTTCTTCCTTTATATTACGGCAATAGTGGACGCAGTTCATAATTTTCCCCGATTTCTCATATAATT
Organism: Actinernus sp. WN-2022; assembly: GCA_030867875.1. Lineage (NCBI taxonomy): Eukaryota > Metazoa > Cnidaria > Anthozoa > Actiniaria > Actinernidae > Actinernus > Actinernus sp. WN-2022. The sequence continues at coordinate 33,946,360 of JAOWCC010000936.1, read as the reverse complement.
TTGCGTGTGGCTGATATAGTTAATAGTATGCCTTTAAGCGGGTGCCAGCATCTCGGTAATTATATAAAAACATTTCCGCTACCTCAAAGAAACAAATAACAAGCACAAGGTCAATATTTTAAAATATACGCAAATTCATAAATTAAGGATTTTTCCTTTTCCTTTTTTGAATTCATTGACAAACTTGTGAAAATAATGTGATCTTCCTGCAACTTCGGGTAAAAGCTGTCAACAACCAAACTCGAATGAATATAACAAATCTAGCTTGCACATGCAATTCAGGTTTTTGAAATAGGCATGTCATATGGTTTGGTAATTCTAATGGTCGAAAATTTGAAGTTAATTTTGTATGTCAGTTTGTTCAGTGTCAACTTGTTTCCGTTTTACGGCTGTGCTCTCACGAGCTTTTAGAAAGGAAAATATATGTCCTATGTAATCGGAAAGAAAGATTTTGGAAAGGATTAACAAACATGTTAGAAGTACTACGCCTACTAATGTTCTCAGCCCTTGTTTCGAGCTACAATTCAATTAGATCAAGAAAAGATTTTACCACTTCTGTCGAACATTTAATTAGTCAAGCAGCAGTTTTAATATAGTTTCGAGGAGGCTAAGTCGGTTCAAGATAACCGGTGACAACTTATGTAATATTTAAGAGGAGAATGCATTTTGGTCGAAACGAGGAGTCGAACGAAATATAGCGCAGGGTTTGTGATCTGCTTGAGATAACAGTACTCGAGGTGGCAAACTTAAGATTGTAGTTGATAATACATAAAATAATGAAAAGTGGGGTGAGAGCCAATCTACTTATTCCCAGCTGTGGGAATAATTAACAATTATTCCCCGAAGTGGGATATTTACTGAGCCGATCTACCACTATTCACCGACACTGTGGTGAATAATTGGTTTAGCATACAGATCACACCGCAGGTGAATAGTCAGCACCAAAAAGTTTTAACTTATTCTATTTTCTGTCAAATGGACAAAAACTCGCGCGAGGTGATCGCTGCTACGCTCGGAAGTGAATATGAAATCACATTCAATGTTTGAGTAGCCAATCAGAGCGCACGAAAAGTGATATTCACTGGTGTGGTATAAACTAATTAACAATTATACCCGCAGCTACGAGTCAATAGCCCATGAGGCGCAGCCGATGAGCCCATGAGCGCGAGAGGTCTAATTGTTTTAGTTTAAACTAACTAGTCGGACAGTAGAAAATAACAGAAAGAAACAAATTGAAGTTGAAAAATGTTATTATTTCTTGAAAATGCGTGCCGTGTTTCTCTATCATGCTATCACAAATATACCTATAGTAGGGTAGCCAATCAGAATGCAGGATTTGTAGTAGTCCACTAGTTGGTTTATATACTAACAAGCTTTATAACTGACAATATAGTTCTAGAAAAAGTAAAATTAGAGTCTACCAAAAGGTCATTTTTTTACAAAGGAGCTAGAAATAGGAGATATTGTAGTTGAGTCTACGAATAGCAGTTTCAGCGGTATTGACCCGAACGCCTCACTTCAATGTAATGAAGCGCCATTGAAACCATCATTCTTACACGACACCAACACCCTCCTAAACAAGCACGACTAATTTAGATACACAGTTTGAATAGCGCTTCATTACATTGAAGTGAGGCGTTCGGGTCAATACCGCTGAAACTGCTATTCGTAGACTCAACTACAATATCTCCTATTGTAATGATTTTAAGAACTCTTAAAGTGCAAGTAGCGCCATAAAACAACATTAACTCTTTTTGCTCCAAATTCTATTTCTGATATACTTCAGTTGTCTAAATTAGTTTTCTTCGAGAGACTAGCAGCAATTCAACTAGAATAACTAGAATAAAAGTTACCCGAATAACGGGATTGATTCATCTTATGATGTCACAATGAAAACCTACGGGATTCTATTGTAGTAGTTTTCTCTAGGGAGGGAGTTGATTCATCTTATGACGTCACAGGATCCATGAAAAGTAACAGAAATTAGGGATTAAATGCCAGAAATGTTACAAATCTGCAAGATTATAGATTTTTAATTTGATTTTTAAGTTTTATGACTGAAGTGGCTATCCTATCAAACTATGTTATAATTATTATTATTATTATAACTCATCAAATATTTTCTCTCGCGCGTAATTGGTTGAATGCGTCACGTGACCCGATATTTTCTCTCCGCGAGTGGAAAATATTGAGGAAATCGCATGAACGCGAGTGCTATACAGGATTTATAGGCGCAGTGATATTTTGAAAGTTCTAATAATTGCACGAGCCTATCTAGACGAGTGCAATTTGAGAACTTTCAAAATGTCAGTCAATGCCTGTAAATCAAGCATAACACGAGCAGTTCATGCTATTTTTGTTGCGGGGCAGCGAGCGGAGCACGGACAAAATCTCGCAACGGTTCATTGCCTTAATTCGCTGTTTCGACCACAATCCCTTGCGTGGCGACCATAATCCCTTGCGTGGCCAACCACAATGCGCTCCTCCCCTCCCCACTGGAGAACATTTTTTGCAGCCACTGATACGATACTGAAGGGCAAGATCCGCGCGTCATTGATAGACTATAATTACTGTGTAGGTTATATGCTTGGTTGTTTGTATTCTCCGACATATAAGCTTCCTTCTTAATTCAGGGAATACTGGTACCATAATAGTCTCCCTTGGGGAAGGGAGGAGCAATTATTTGACGAGTTTATGTTCTTCGCATTCCTTGCAGCTTGGCATCTGGAGGAGAGCGATTTACGCAAATTCACGAGTTCTTTGTCGCACGCTGTACTTCAGGCTAATTCTGATCGTCTTCGTTTGTATTTTGTACTAGTTCCTTCAGTGCTCCTTATTAGACTTTTGTTTTGATGTGAAGTTTACTCAAACTTGATGTTCATGCATGCTAAGTTGACGACTCATGCACTAGTCACTGGAGTCGTGTAGGCGATCGGACTCAGCATAAAGCGGTTTTCGATTAAGTGTCATTAGTAGGGTGTGGTAGTTGGGGGTGTAGTCCTTTTTTGGGCGTTGGCCAAAAAATTATATTGTTGTTTTCTATGGTTAATTTCTATTGTTATTTTCTATTGATATTTTGAGTGTGATCCATACCATTCATGCCATGAGTATATTTTGGGGGTGTGGTTATGGTACAAATCCAAGAGGTGCAGGTAAAAAAGAAGAGGCCATGAATCGGTTCCTGTCAAAGAAAAAAAAATGTCATATCTAAGTGACCTCTCTCTTAAAAAAACGTATGTCTGTCCAAAAACCCAGCTTATGCTTCACTCTGTTTGAATCTGTGTTGCAAGGCCATCAACATCAACTACCATATGGGCTACCAACAAGGGCTACCGTATTTTGAGAGAGAGGTCATGGATGTCAAGATCGCCGAGTTGGTGGGAGATTTGGGTGATGCTGAAGACACACCTTGGAGTGATGTTCAGATCTTGAGCAGTTGGATGGGTCAGCATTGGAACAAAAATCTGGTTGTTCTCGAGCATGAGAATGATGATACCCCTGTTTTCAGTTCTACGAAAGGAGAGACCCCTTTGTACATTTACAAAGTGGGTCTTAACTATCATTATGTAGTCAAGTCTTATTATTTGAAACATTACCGTGAACAAATGAAATGCTGTGATCAGTGTCACCACTTCTTCTATACCCATCGGGGTCACCTCTGTCCTTCCAGGAAAGAGCTTAACAAGAAAGGCATCTCTATCAAGGGTAAGAACAAGCGCTGCATGCAGGTTAACGTCATTAATAGGAATGACCGTATCGATGCCAAACGATCTATCATCCGTATACAAAATGACGACGAACTCTGCTGCGCCAGGGCTATTGTGACTGCAATCCAGCTTGAGAAAGGGGTGCGATACCGTTATTTAAGAGGGGAGACAGTCAAGGCTCGACAGCTACACGAGGATGCGGGGGTACCTCTGGGATCGTGCGGGCACCCAGAGCTAAAAAAGTTCCAGGATTATCTAATTTTTCAGGAAATCCAAATTAAAGTGTTTGATCGAATGTTGAACTGTTTGACCTTTGTGGGCGATGTAAAGAGTCATACAACCCACAAGACGGTGTACCTTTACTTCCACGACCTCCATTATGATGTCATACGATCCATGTCGGATTTTCTGGCCACGGCATATTACTGCACAACCTGTGATAAGGGGCACACAGTTCAACAAAGACACAAGTGTACTAAAAACTGTTCTTATTGTCGTACGAGTTCCTGTGATGATGATAAAAAGAACAGGGCCTCCTGGAACTTTTGTGGTAGTTGTCATAGGAATTTTCCAACTCAGCTGTGCTTCAATAAGCACAGACAAACCGCAAACCACAGCCTACCCGCTAATAATAATAATAATAATAAAACATCTCTTAGCTACAGCACTTGTCAACGCTACCAAGTATGTCAAGAGTGCTACCGTTTCGTCGACTTGAAAGGATGGCAGAAGATGGAAGACCACACATGTGGAGCTTATGAATGCAGGTGTTGCAAAGAAGAGGTGTTACCTGGACATTTGTGTTATGTTCAACCTATTAAGAATGCATATGATGATGATGATGAAGCAGAAGAAATGGTTGAGATGGAGGAGGATGAGGATGAAGGTTTTTCATACTGTTTCTTTGATTTTGAAACCCTGCCATTCGAACCACAGCATACCGTCAACCTCGCTGTGGCCATCAAGGTGTGCGATCTGTGCGCCGAGGAGGAGGATGTCACGATTCCTTGTGAGAACTGTGGGATGCGAAAGCATGTGTTCCGGGACATAGAGTCATTTTGCACCTGGGTCTTTGTTCCCACCCACAAAGACGTGATCTTCATAGCACATAACCTGAAGGGGTACGATTCCTATCCCATCTTAGAGTGGCTCATGAAGAAAGGAGAACTACCCGAGGTTATATACCAAGGTGGCAAAGCTATCTACATCAGACATAGGGAGTTTAACATCCATTTCAAGGACAGTGTCGGCTTTCTACCTATGTCTCTAGCTAGCTTTGCCAAAACCTTTGGGTTGTCCTCCTCAAAATATATATTCCCCGTCTTCTTCAACCGGTTGGGAGTGGATCCGGTAAGCGGTCAAGAGTCCCAAACCTATGTGGGCCCCTTACCGGATCTACTATGGTTTGGACAATCTGAACAAGGACAAGGCGGACCAAGTAAAGGAATGGCACCGACAGGAAACCTTGCAAGGGTATGTCTTCAACATGCAGGAGGATATGTTGAAGTACTGTGTGCAGGACGTCCAAGTGATGATGAACGGATGCTTAACTTTCCGTCGCTTGTTCATGAAGGAGTTTCAAGTGGATCCCTTCACGCAGTACTTCACCATAGCCTCCACCTGTATGAGGACCTATCGCAAGCACTTTATCAAGAAAGAAACCATTGGGGTCATACCATGCCAAGGGTACAGAGCTCAAGACGTGCAATCCACCATAGCCTTCAATGGTTGCATCTGGAGGAGCTCAAGACAGGACTTGTGTATGAAAAAGCCACCTCGCCTCAAGGAGAAGTCGTGTTGGCCCAAGCCAAGGTGGGTGGATATCATGCCGGAACGAACACGGTGGTGCAAGTCCGTGGTTGCTATTTTCATGGATGTCCCAGCTGCTTCAAGGAAAACACCTTTAACAGTCTACTGCAGAGTCGTATGGAGGACCTCTGTACAAAGACTCGTATGAGGACGGAACGTCTACGTTCACACGGTTACAACGTAGTTGAAGTTTGGTAACACGATGAGTTGAAGTTTGGTAACACGATGTGAAGGAAAGGGTTCGGCTATATCTAAAAGCCATCCCCGATACCTGATTGCGTGTTGCGGAGGACGTGTGGTGGTGGTGCGTACAGGGGAAGAGGAAGCGGATGGTCACGAAGAGAAAGAAGAATATATTACGAACCTCTAAGAAATTGAAGAAGGATAACGATGTGTTGCACGATATTTATTATGATCCTCGGAACCCTGCACGTTATGCGTGGTTGGAAACGGTCACACAGGCGGCCAAGAAACAGACTGTTCCTAGAAAAAGGGTGAAAACATGGTTGCAAGAACAACCCACGTATACGTTACACAATCCTGTTAGAAAGAACTTTAAACGTAGTAAAGTGTTTGTCAATGGACAGGATGAAACGGTTACAAGTACCTGTTGACGGTGATTGATGTGTTATCCAAATATGCGTGGGTGCGAGCTCTAAAAAACAAATCTGGACATCAAGTCATGCAAGCGTTTCAAACCATTTTCGCTCAAGGCCGACAACCGATGAAACTGCAAACGGATGAAGGTAAAGAATTCTTGAATGGGACATTTAAAACCTTTTTGGAAAAAAATCAAGTGCACTTTTACACCACCCATTCCTTCATGAAGGCTCAAATTGTGGAACGTTTCAACCGTACCTTGAAAGGACATATGTTTCGTCATTTCTACAAAGTGGACAATCACCGTTGTGTGGACGCTTTGCAAGACTTTGTGTCGGCCTACAATCACCTCAAACACCGGTCTATAGGTATGCCTCCCGCAGAAGTGACTGAAGAAAATAAAATGCCCAAGTCGTATGGCACCGGTTATATGATGATATGTTCAATAGCCCTCAAAGCAAATACGAGTATAAGGTGGGGGACAAGGTACGCTTGAGCAAACAGGCTCGTCTCTTCAAGAAAGGTTATCTACCCAATTCGACCGAAGAGGTGTTTACCATAGCGCAACGTATAAAAGGTAATCCTCCCACATACAAGGTAAAAGAACGCGATGGCGATTGGTTGGAAGGTCGGTTTTATGAACCAGAACTGCAGCAGGTTGTTGTTGGTGAAGATCCCGCATACCGTATTGAAAGAATATTGAAACGGACCGGTCAAGGCAAAAATCAAAAAGTGTTGGTAACGTTTCGCGGTTGGCCTGACAAGTATAACCTGTGGCTTTGGAGCAAGGATTTGAAGAATGAATGTGGAACACTTTACGGTATGGTGTCTTAGTGACTCCAATCCCATGTTACATGGAAACAACACACCTGGCGATTTTACGATCACCTTGAAAGTACCTTTGGTATTTACAGACCCGCGAGAATGGCGTGTGAGTGTCTCTCATTTGGTGTTGCCCCCGAAAAACATATTGCTGGATACCGACGAGTCTTTGGATTATTTCATTGTTTATCAAAATCAGGACATCATGGTGACAGAACTGCAAATCATAAAACCTAACTGTTACTGCACAGTGGCAGAATGGGTACGACATTTGAATGAAGGCCCTCTGAGAATCATTTACGAAATGAACGCCCCGCATTTTATGTTTGATGGTTCCACATTTGCGAGCAAAAGTCCTCGTTACAAATTGGAATGGAACAATGTGACACATTGCACCACCTTAACGTGGGATGCCGATTTAGGGTTGAGACTGATGTTTTCGGAAACGTTGGCACAACTCATAGGTATGGATAACTTACCCACCATTCACATCTATGGAAGATTAGCCCCTTGGAATGACCCAGTGTACAATGTGAATGGCATTATAAACTTTAACAGACCAGGAGGCACCAGCAAACGAATTCGTGTGTACCGTTACAACCCTTATTCATAGAACAGGAACAACACGTAGGGAAAATGGTCACTCCAGGCATTCCTTTTGGAAAGTTGGGTTTAAAGGATTCCTCAACAGTCATGGTATTTCTGGAAAATGCGGTTACACCCTCGGTGATTTTGGCGTCATTACAACCGTTGGTGGGTTATTTTACAAACATGAAAGAGGGTTATAAAGAACCCGAGCACACCACCTGTCATCATGGTAATGCATGGTACTTGAAAGATCTACACATAACGCTCAAGGACAAGGAAAATCAAATCCTCAACTATCCTTCTGGTCGCAGCATCGTGGGTTTAAACTTTGAAAAGAAACCAGTCATGGATCAAGAATTAGTGTTGGTGATCTCGAATCGAGACAGTGAAAAGCAACACCCTAGAAATACGAAGCGTCATTGAGTGGTTGATTTACCGATGGAATTAAACTTTGATGCAGGCGAATGGGAAATGGGGATGCAAAGCATTAGCTACCCTTAGTACCCAGTTTGTCTGAGTTAATGGAACAATATCACTGAGCCATGACTTGGTTTGTGGGGTTCCTCAAGGATCAGTGTTGGGACCAATGCTTTACTTACTATATACCTCACCTATTGGTGATATCTTACGTATACACAATATGCGGTTCCATATGTATGCGGATGACACTCAAATTTATGCATCTTTCCCGTACAAAAATAGTCAAGAATTAGACATTATCAAGTTGCGTGTGGAAAAATGCTTAACGGATATACTACAGTGGATGACTCTGAACAAGCTCAAGCTGAATACAGATAAAACTGAACTTCTTATATTAAGCTCCAAATATCATTTAGATCCATCATTTTCTTCACTCACTATTGGATCTGATGTTATACGTCCTTCGGATTCAGCCAGAAATATTGGAGTTCTTTTTGATAAAACGATATCCATGTCCTTACATATTAAGAGCATCTGTAAATCTGCCTTCTACCATCTAAGGAACATCGCTCGTATTAGGAAATACTTATCACTCATGACCACTGAGAAGCTGGTGCATGCATTCGTGACATCCAAGTTGGATTCTTGTAATTCACTGTTGTACGGACTACCAAAGAATCAAACACAGAAATTACAATATGTACTTAATGCGGCTGCACGTCTTATATCCTGTACACGTAAATATGATCATGTCACCCCTGTCCTTATTCAACTGCACTGGCTACCAATAGAACAACGGATTATCTTCAAGATTCTACTTTTAACCTTCAAGGCACTAAATGGACTTGCACCTAATTATATAATGGAAATGATTAATCACTACAAGCCTACCAGAAACCTAAGATCATCTAATGCTTTTTACTTACAAGAAGTAAAATACAATCTAAAAACATACGGAAGTCGTGTCTTTTCTGTTACAGCTCCTCAGTTATGGAACAAACTGCCCATAACCATAAGAAAGTGTTTGTGTCTCTCGAAATTCAAATCTCAGTTAAAAACTTATCTATTTAAACTTTCTTATAACTTAAATTAACTCATGCAGGGCCTGTAACTTGAATATTTTTATTATAATGTTTTTATATTACATGTTACATCTATTTTTTAGATAAGTTAGAATTTTTTATCAGTCATTAGTATAGCAAAGAGTTTTCTATTTTCTATTTCATTTTCTATATTATATTTTGTGCTTTTATTAGATTAGTTAGGTTTTTATAACTTTTTGAAACTCAGATTGTTACTATTTTAATTATTGTAAAGCGCTTAGAACAGTTTGGATAAGCGCTATATAAGTGTTATTATTATTATTATTATTATTACCCTTCCTCCAACAAGACATTTGCAACCACTCACCCTCTACGTAACTTTGGAATCATGCGGTATGGTACCAACGCTCAACTGAATGTGTATCCTACTAATTCCATTTCTACAGGATGGGGTACCACCTGGCGTGTGGGTATACCGAATAACGTCACCATTCACCCTATGCTGCTTCCCAAGATGGAATATGTGGATTCGGATGTGTTGTTGTATGACATGCAGCAACTAATAAACATAGCAACGGGTCCTTTCAACATCACGTATCAAAACAACAAGTTCACCTATTACGTGACGTTAATCCAAAAATGGGTCACAGTCAAATTGAAACCTAGATCCTACATGGCGAATGATATCGTACCATGGTTGAACAAGCACGACATAACGTTACGATGCCATTTAAACAACACCACGAAACGGATTAAATTCACATTGAATCATGGACATGGCGTCAAGATAGATGACCAATCAATTCTAAATGGAAAGGAGACACACATGCTGAAGACCTATGCTTATGAATTTAAACATCCACGATACCATGGGATTGCGTTCACCAATTTCCGCAGTATGGAGGTGTATATAATAGACCAACGAGGACATTACGTTCAGTTTCGTGACGGTATCGTGACCATTAAACTACACATACGCCCTAAGACATACGGATGAACACATTAACCATGCCTCCCTTTCCCATCTACATTGGTGGAGGGCGTGGCAGTCAAGGTATGCGGGGCGGAGGATTTGGATCCTTTTTCGTGGTCTGGTGAAAATAGCTGTACCTCAAATAAAAAGCGGCTTGAAAGTGTTGGGGCGTGAAGCCCTGGGGACAGCCATGAATGTGGGTAACGATGTAATGAACGGTAAAGACGTGAAAGCATCCCTGAAAGACCGATCTCTGGAAACCGCCAACAACTTGAAACATAGAGCCATTGAACATACCAAGAACAAATTTTCTGGAGGCATGAGTAATAAAACGGTTGCTCGCGTCGGTAATAAAAGGGGTAATCGTTAACGGAAACAGCCACAAAGCAGAACATCCCCAAAGCCGAAGTACCAGAGAAAAGGCGGTCAGAAAAGAAGAAAAAGGAACCAAGACATCTTTGATTATTAAAGATGATTGGAGGACGTGCTGTGCAAACGGCTCCTAAAGTAGAGTTGGAGACTCATACGGAGTTTGTGGAAAAACCTCAAGTAACTGAACTATTCAATGTCCTACCGGTAGAAGATTCGGTGATTGATGGACGTTGGCAAGATTATTACCCTTATTCCACTTCATGGAGCCCTCTGGAATTCAACATTCCTGCCTCTTCCGATTTCCGAGACCCTTCACAGACTGAGTTTCACATCACCATCAAGATCGTGGCCTCTAATGGCGGTAATCTAGGAGACAAAGTCAAAACAGCACCCATCAACAATGTGGGACATTCCCTAATCAAGTCCTTTGATATTCTGATGAACGACGTCAGTGTAGAGGAAATCACAGGACATTATGTTTGGAAGGCTTACATGACCAACCTACTGAATTTTGATGCTACTCAGAAAAACATTGGCCTACAGTTAGAGGGGTGGCATGATGATATGGCTGGGCGTATGGATACAGTGGACACCACGGTAGACGTAGACCATGCCACTTACAATGCCGGACTGGTGGAACGGCGTGATTTGTATGCAGCCGGTTCTCATGAGCAAACATTTATCATTCAACCCATGCTAGATGTATTGCACACTCCCAGATTCATAACTCCAGGCATCGCTCTGAAAGCCCGTATTCTCTTCAATACGGATGCCTTCGTGCTCATGAATAGTAAAGTCAATCATTCCAAGATTATTAAAGTTCGTGCGAAGCTCAGGATGCGTGAAGTGTAAGTATCTAAACAATTACACGAACAAGTGGCAACTCTTCAGTATCAAGGCATGCACACGATCCAACTCGAGCTCCCAATCCTTACCGTGAAACCCATTACCCGACGTGCATCCCGAGATACCTCGGAACTCAACCTCATCAACCTGTTCATGGAGTCCGTCCCTGACCGTATGTCCATCGTTCAAATGTCACAAGCCGCCTATGACGGGGCTTTTGACAAGAACCCCTACAATTTTCAACCTTTTGGGATCAAAGAGCTCCAGGTGACCCGTGATGGCCTAGAAGCTCCTCTACCACGCATCGAATTCAAATCCCCTGATTATGTGGAAGGGTTTCAGACGCTTTACACAGGCACTGGGAACATGTGGCGTGGCAAGTCCAACGGTATAAAACGAAAAGACTATGCCCATGGTTATACCATATTTGTGGTGGACTTTACCCGAGACGGTAGCGGAGCGCTCGCCGATTACGTGTACCGCAGAAATGATGGTGTAGTGAATGTCAAGATGCGTTGGAACCCTATACTACCTGAAAATGTGGTGATTATGTTCTTCCCAGAGTTTGAAAACGACATACGGTTTGATGGTCGTAAAAACCCGACGCTGAGACGTAACTTTTAAGATGAGAAGCCAACCGTTTGAAGGATTATAGACGCAAGATATAGTAGTCATCGCCAAGAGCCTCCCCAAGATCAAACATCTTTGCAGGGGTGTTTGCAAATGATGAAATACCTAAAGCTAAACACCCAAGCTGTTTGATCGTTAACACGGATCCTAAAGATAGGCCTGGGGCACATTGGACGGCCATGTACTTTCCAGGTCCAAATCAAGCCTCGGAATTCTACGACAGGATTACCACCCGAGTGGTCATGCAAAATCAAGTGTGTCATAGCAATACCTGTAAACGTGATGTATGCCGTGTGTTATAATAAAAAATGGTAACCATTCTTTCATCACGATGCGAAGACAGTGCACCGTTGTGACTCGCGCTAGAAAATATAGTAGAGTAGTAATCCCTATGGACACCCCATGGACACCTCCCTAGATATCAGTATTGTTCAAGAGGTAAAGAGGGTTTTGCACATGAACTTCCATTAAGCTATTATCTCCTTTACCGAGGGTTGGCTATAAAAACCCATCTGTTGAAAAAAGGTGCAACACACAACCAATCACCATGAAGCGACGGTTCAATCTTCAAATTCGTACACCCTCCAACACCATTATTGTGGGACCCACCATGTGTGGTAAAACCACCTTTACCAAAAAACTGATTAGTCAACGTCAGGATTTGTTTCAACATCCTTTAGAGAGAGTAGTTTATTGTTATGGTACATGGCAAGAAGGATTTCTAGAACTGAAGCAAGATTCCCAGGTGACCCTTGTGGAGGGATTGCCCGACAACCTGTATGAACATAAACCCGACCTCCTGATCTTGGATGATCTCATGAGTGGAATGTCGAACAATGAGGAAGCCGAAAAACTATTTACGCAAGGCACACATCATCGTAATATTACCACCGTGTACCTCACTCGAAACATGTTTCCAAAGGGAAAATCGGCACGTACCAACTCGATCAACTCCCATTACGTTATCATGTTTAAGAACCCGCGGGATAGGCTGCAATTCAGTAATTTGGTGAAGCAAGCCTTTCCTGGAGAACAACTGAGGGTTCATGAAGCCTTTCGTGATAAAACCGAACTTAAAGAGGGAGAAGCAGGCTATAAGTACCTGCTGTTTGATTTTACTCAACAAACCCCTGATGATCTAAGACTACGCACCCATATTTTACCTGAAGATAAAGAGTACCAGACAGTCTATCTACCGATAGCTTCTAAACGCCGACGCGTGTAGATTATATAAAGCGTCACAATGTCAATGGTTATGAAACAAATGTCACAACACGGCATCATGAAAGGGCAAGTAAAGAGAAGACGTCGACGTGTTAAAAAACAAAAGGAGTCGAAAAGAGGGTGCATATGGTGAGACAACTACCCCGCACACCCAAAAGGGGCTTTGGAACCCGTGGACGTAAAGGTTCAGGTCTTTTATTAGGACCTAATAGTCCCTTTAAACGCATACCGATCTTGGGATCCATCTTTTAAACCCTATAAAAAAGACGACCTGATACAGACTCTTCTTTAATCACGATGAGATGTTCAAGAAGACCGTGTGACCAAGAGAAAACTGTTCGGATCTGACTCGCTCCCTCGATACGATGGTTTAAAAGACCCCTTTCCAGCCCAAGTAGGCGGTAGTTCACCACCGTTCTTCACCGTAGGGGGCAGGCCTGTGTTCCTGAATCGAATTAAGAAAAAGAAGAATGTCTAAACGACTACAAACCCATCAAGAATTTCCATGTGCCTTGTGCCAGGCCACACCTAAACATGATAAACGTTTGGCAGTCTTAGCCAACTGTCCTCAAACCGATGCCTTGGGTGAAATGGTCTACAATGTGCTCAGAAAAAGGGTACCCATACCCCCGAAACACATAAAGATACTACGACGTCAGAAGCGAGCCTTGCGAGTCTTGGGCGACCCTCGAAAGTCGTCTAAACAACGACAACGGGTGTTACGTCAAAAAGGAGGATTCATAGAAACTCTGTTGGCATCCATGGGACGTTATATGTTACCCATGGTTATCGATGGGTAACATATAACCTATAATCGTATGTCATCCCCTCAGTAAAAGTATAAAAAAGGAGACCTTCTCTTGCATTCTACCATATGTAAGCATCATGAAGTACAACAAACGTGCCTATCTGGTTCCTGAATCCGAAATGTCAGAACAATTGGTGGGGATCAACAGTCTCCCTTAAAGTCTCAACAGGAACGTTTGCTTAAAGTGCAAGCCATTCAACAGCAAGAACATTCTACACCTGACACCAATGCGTTGGTGGACATGGATGATGAAATACAAGAACTTTTTCAAAGCAAGTTACCAGCGACCACGAAAATGCGTTTGTTCGAAGCGCTCCACAAGGACTATAGAAACATGATGCGTAATTCTAAAGAATTCAAGCAAGGTGATTTGCCGGTTATGACTGTACCACCTGTTCTGGAGATGAAGAGTGAAACTCCTTCTGTAGGAATTCAAGGCATGGAGACACTCGAACCTGTTAAGAAAAAGAAGAAGTCACCTTCAAAAATACCTGTATCCATTATAGGGTCAAGCCCTCTAACCCCATCACCACCTACAACACCTACAGCTCCCATAGGGACCCTTGATTCCAAAGTCAAAAGTTATTTCTCTAGCTCCGCCTCCTTTTCCCACAGGAACCAGTCGTGCTGGTTATTCCCGCCACAACATGAAACATGTCATACCGATCATCAAAAACATGCTAATGTTCAGGTGTGTCTACTACATCCAGATCTGAACCACAGAAACGTCTATCGGCGCGAAGATCCCGTTCTAATTCAGCAATCAACTTCTCCTGACTCCACAACGCTTCGTCTGCTTCATAAGCGGCAGGGATCCAGCTTATCAAGGCTTGAATCGTATCTTGATTCGTCACGTTATCAGGGTATTTTTCTAAACGTGTCTGGACTCATTTTAAAGCGACATTGACCAGCTTGCTTCGTAATGATGTGTATAGGCAAATAGCACAGTCTCTCTCCTCCTTGGGCATAGGAATGTCTTTCAAGGGGCTATACCGAATCATGATTCGAAATGCTGATGAGGAGTAAAATCACGGTACACACTAAAGCCAAGATGAGGAACATTCGAATGAGTGTCGACATCTAGGTTCCCATTTATATAGTTTACATGACAAACGCGAAATAAGCTATTATCTTATCATGAGTGTTTAAGTTTAAGATACGCGCGACCACTCTCGAGGAAATACGACCCTTCGTTCTTCCATGTTTCCGCTTCAACCCAGGTGATGTCTTCTTCAGAGGCCTCGTAGGTTTTCTCGTCTTTCAACACCTCCCATTGCAACAGGAATTCTGTCAATTTCATCTTTACAAAAACTCCATTTTGTAAGGTACTTCGTCTGAAACTGGGACGCAATATCTCAAGTCAACGCATATCTTGTATACAACTTGAACGTATTCGCCATAATACGTTCCCTCGCAGTCGCTGTCCACATAGTTCTTGACATCTTCATGTTTCATGCGCTGCACCACTCTTGTATGAAAGCTTGAATAACACATGTGGGTACTTTCAATCAGCTCCCCCAACTTGGAATACAACTCAATCGTTAACCCCATGGTGGTTCTTTGCGATTGTTGGCATATGATATGCCCATAGCAATGACGTTTGTTCTGCTCCAACAGACGCTAATTAATAATGTATGTTTCTTATTTCTTTGTTCAGATTCTCCAACGGACGCTCATTAATTATGTAGTACCCCATTCCCTCTATGGTTCTATTGCTATAAACAACTAGGACACTTTTCTTTCAGACAATGGTTCTTTAATCAAATTTATGTCTACTGTAAACAGGTGATGTCTAGAATGTTCTTAAAATAATCCAGATTTCTGATGGTTGCCTTTAAAAAGATCATGACTATAATAAGGGTGCGGAGGTGATACCTCAGGCTTCATCGGCACATAGAATGCAGAATCTCCAAACAATGGCGTCCGTCTCGGTCCTTGCCTTCTAGGCTCTGCTAACACACCGTTAGCGGGTTGCGTCTTGGGAAGATCTGGTCTTCTATAGACATGAGGGTTCAACCCCTCTCCAACATATTTCCCTTGAGGACTCTTGGGAGGTTTCTGTACATAGGGCGCTACCGTAGATGTAGGTTTTACTCCCTCTAAGGTCTCCAACCAACTTGTCTGGGGCGGCGGCGTTACAGGCGCAAAACAAACGGTTGGGATGTTTTCACTATGACTCACACCAAGCCTCATGTACAGATTATGCCCGGGACACCTGCCTGCATAAAACTGTAAACCACTGTTTTTTGTCATGACTTCATGCTCCCAATACCAAGTCTGTATCTTATGCGTATCGGTCTTGTTTCCCGCATAAAAATTGCAGCCTAAAAACCCCGTCTTATAATCAGGTTTGGAACCACACTTGCAACCTTCTCCGCCATTCTTGTTAAAACATTTTTTGGCTTCAACAGGCCAAGGCTCCGTGGGATAGCGACCTTCTTCCACACACAGGAAACACACTTCAGGCTTCTGGTAACTCATCTTGATGTGACTGTGAGGTTTGTGACTCACTCTGATCACGCGTGGGTTTTATACCCTCACTCGGGGTCAAAGTATGCGCTAGGGGCGGGGTCTCTGGTCCTTTGTGACATCTGTTCTCCAAACGCAACACCTTATACTGGAACATCTGTAATTGGCTAAGTTGGGCCGTCTGTTCCCTCAGATACGTATTCATCCATATCATCTTGTAATTGGTGCTGCTCTACCACTACACCGTGTAATTGGCTCTGCTGTTCCATGACTGTCTTATACAATGAACCCCACTTCTCCACATGGTCCATCAACTTGTCCACGATCGTAGTTAATTTATTCAAACAAACAAATATCTGTCTGACTACTGCGAAATCCTCCTCTTGCTGTATTCTTAAATGTTCATTTTGGGTGGCCAAGTCTATAATATCATTGCCTAAACTAGCAATACAAGCGCCATGGGTAGCCATCCTGAATACTCTCAACTGAAATCACACGCTTTCTTATACTCTAATCCATACTCCTTATATGGAAGTCCCTTGTCCCATAACCACACCCCTCCCCCAAAAATGGATTAATTGTATGAATACATTAGGTCGGCCGCCATCTTGTATCACACTCAAAATAACAATAGAAAATTTTGGGCCAACGCCCCAAAAAGGACTAACCCCCAACTACCACACCCTACTACTAGTGTCGAAAGCAATAAGTGATGCTTTGGTTTTGCGTTTGCTTAGTTTTTCTATTGGCTGCATGTGAGAAATGTTTTCCAGTTGTCAGCCAATCAAGCTCTAAACTAAAACCAAACGCAATCACGCAATCAGGTTTTGTTTTAGCGACAGTATTGCCGACTGCGTTTATGTTGCCTCGTGTTTGGTTCAAGTAAAATCAAACGGTGAATTACTTCAGTTCGTAATTGGCTCATTGTGTTTTCACTTGCTCCTGTAATTGGCTATGTAATTACTTTGGTTCTGGTATTATTACACTCACTGAAACCTGCTCTATATAGTTTGGGGCGGAGATAATGGCTATCAGTTTCCAAAGAGCAAGATCTCTCTTGTTGTCAAGATGGTGAGCAGCAAATAATTAGCATTTACAATCACATTATCAATTACAGTTGATTTCACATTTTTGCTGGGAATCCTAAGAAAATGTCGGGAATTGGTAGGCTCAGGGAATTTACCGGAAAATCGTTGATATGTCGGGATAAAATGAAATTGGGACAACTTTTGAGAAAACACACCAGCTCAAACAGGCTTCAGTCGCACGATAGCCCCAAAATTACAAAATATATTCATCTAACACCTTGGCATCTTTATCACCCAGTAATATATTTTCCTGCCAAAGAGCTACTGTAGGTTTTCTTATATTACACTTCCTTGGCCTTAACTGAGCGGCAGCATTCACTACCTGTTAGGTATACTATAGCCTGCTTGCAGGCGCTGGATAAATATTTTTTCGGAGAAAACCCCGAGTATCGCGAAACAGGCCGCCATGTTGGACGCGCTGTAGGAGGAGTGACCTTTGTCCATTGCCTGCAAGCAGGCTAGGTATACTAGTTTATAATATACTGAGCAAACATTTGCTGAGAGCATGCCGCTACTGTGCACTCAATAACCTTTAAATGCACTCGTCATTGACCAATCGGAATCCAGATATTTTGTTGAGAATGTTATAACAGCGAATACACCCCTTGTGAGCGTATAAGCGCGCGTTAAAGAAAATATTTGAAGGATAATAACAACAATAACTTACCCTTTCTTAAGGGAAAGACGGAGCCAGGCTGCGCCATTGCGCCATTACCGCTTTAAAAATACATTTGTCCCTTGGAGAAATACGATAATGGTCAAATTGACCCGCTTTGTCCGCTTCCCGGCAAAGGCAATTAAGTGCCAGATCACTCGCAAAAGGCCAAACTGTCCATTCTAGCTCAATTTCTGGCTCAATCGCTGCTTTATTAACAACAGAGGTCATCTATCTCCTCTCGCATTGGTTGTGTCGCAACTTGTTTTTGTTCTTGTACGATGGTTTGTGGCGTCGAAATGTGCCCTGATATTTGTCCTTGGACATTATCTGATCCTCGAAGCTCACAGTTTCGCCTCGAGCTTCGCTCTCGGGAACTATTCAAACCTAATTGAATATGCATGATCCCCCTTGATGACGTAATTAGCATTATATAAGACCAAAATAATCATGCAAGGGTGTCAGTTCACAACGGGAAGTAGAAAGAGTAAAGTCGAAAATGGCCGACCCTCAAGCGCGTCCTTCTACACTGACTCAACCAAATCCGGACACGAGTTTGGAGATCCGAGAAGTCACTCGAGTCCTCCAACCTCAAGTCTCTATTGCTGCCTCATTAGTAGACCCAGTTGCAGGGAATATAGCAGCCTCAAATGCAACGGCCGCGAGTTCGACAGCCACAAATTCAGCGACCACGAGTTCTACTGCCACTAATATATCTGCCACAGTTTTGGGGATACCCAACAATGGTCCGACTACAGGCAGTAGCCAGGGGATTATATAGGTAACAGTGTAAAGGATTGATAGTTCTGGGAATTTTCCATAACCGAGACGTTTTTGTTTTTTCTTTGGTGTTAGTTTGAGTTGCGGGACCGTAATCGCAATCCTACCCGGGAGAATGTGGGCTTGATTAGTGTATTCTCCCTGTTTTTTTTTTATGGTTTCATGATTATTGTCTTGGTTTTGAATATTTTTCAAGTCTTTCAAACTGATCTTGTTCCCAATCATATTGCCTGGTTAACGTTTACCGCAAGGGAGTGGTAAGGCACACCCTAGGCCTGGGAAACAAATATTGTTCACGTGGTTTGAGTTTTATGTATCTGAGATTGAATCGTGATGCGCTGTGTGGGCTCACGTGGGATAAATGTATTTTCTTATGTGAATTTTAAAATCGTGATGCGCTGTGTGGGCTCACGTGATACAATTTACTTCCTTTATGTGAATCAAAATCGTGATGCGCTGTGTGGGCTCACGTGGTACGAACATTTATTTTTCGTTATGTGAATTTTACAATCGTGATGCGCTGTGTGGGCTCACGTGATACGAATTTATTTTCTTGACGTGAATCAAAATCGTGTGCGCTGTGTGTGTGGGCTATGTGCATGGTGCGAATATGTGAATTTTACAAGGTTCCAGGGTACCACATTGAAATAGTCCTAGTAATAAGGAACAAAGGGCTAATAGCCAGAACGATGATCCACAGTTGGGGCCGATATCTGAGACTATGGCCGCAGTTGTGAAAGTTATTGATAAGGCTATCCGGAGACAGTCTGGTTACGCGAACCTAGGTCAAAGAGGAGCGTCCTTCAGGGCGCGCTTGTCCCCATACTACAGAGGAAGAGGAAGGATGGGACTCCAACCGCCAAAATGTTACTCTTGTGGCCAATCAGGTCATTTCGCCCGTCAGTGCGGCAAGAAGTTGTAAATAGGGTAATTCACGACGACTGTGAGACTGTTTAACCGGGGTGTAATTCACAAAAAATTGTTAGACGATGTTATCTTATCTGTTGTTGTGTTATTTAAGAGTATAGGGACCCAACGGGATAACTGCATGGCGCCTCTCCCTGGTTATTCGTCCGGTTTCCTCAGCCGTGTTAGGAAGGATGACGCCGCAAGCGTTTTGTCCTCTAGGGCATTCCCTTGTTGCTCCGATTTCTAGGGCAGTGGTTGTCATCTTTTCTGGACTCGGGCTTCTTCTGAATGGTCACCCTTTTTTGCCTTTCTTGTCATATTCCAGCCTAGTACAAAAAGGACCAAGTTAAATTTAGAGGTAGAAGATCCCTCTTTTCCGGATGTGGGAAAGGATGCTCGATTAGGAGAGGTCGAATGGGTGCTACAGAGGGACCCCGAGTTCAGGGGAGATGACGGATACCAAGGGATTATTTAGGGATATAGAACGAGTTCTAGCAGGGGATGTGGAATCAGTTGCAAGCCTTCCTTTTCGGGATCCTGAATTCTTTAGGGCAGGTGAACTCCATGCCCATGCGGATGTGTGGAAAACCATCTCAGCATGCGCAGGTTATAAGAATGAAAGGGAGGTCAATGATTGGATTGTCAAAGGGGTTGTTATCCGAGCCTTTTTTCGCCCTTTTAACGGCGTTTTCAGGGGAATGCGATTCGACTGTCCAACACCACCTAAGAAGCTGTTTCGAAATCATCCGTCTTGTAAATCATTTATCGAATTCATCACTGAAACGCTCAACGTAACCACCGATTTAAAACGGGAGCGGTGACAGTCTTGGGCAAAGTGGAACCCCCCCATATACTGATTCTCCCTATCACCGTAGAGCCGTCTAAACCAAGATTATGCATCATCAATACGCGCTTTCTAAATCTATGAATGCGGGACACGCCGTTCTCTCTGGATAAGTTAATTGATTACCTCGTTTTGTAGTAAGAACTCGTTCATGTCAACGATCGACGATAAATCGGGATACGACCATGTTCTACTCACCACAGAATCTACCAGTTTTGCTTTGCATGGCATAGAATGGGGAGGTTGGTGGTGGGTGTGTAATACCCTCCCTTTCGGATGGAAAACTCTCCATACGTTTACCAGATATTGGGTTTCGTGGCAACCAATTACTTTAGACAGAAGGGCATTGTGTGTTCCCTATACATCGATGACCGCCTCAATGGAGACTTGTTTATGGGGGAGGGTCACTGGTCTCGCCGTGCTTCTCAACGTGACCCGCAGTACAGCTACCAGTCGGCGGAGGCTGCCCTTTACATAGTATGTATTGTCCTGATCCACTTAGGCTATTTTCTTGGCCTCAAGAAGTGCGTTTTAATCCCGGTACAGCGTATCACATATCTCGGAATGTTACGGTAGACTATACGATATAAGCGTTCCTGATCCCAGAATACAAACGGACAAATTTCGCAAATCTCAGGGAAAGTATCCTGGACTAAAAATCCTCCATAGCAGTGAAATCGGTACAGTAACTGATGGGAAAGTGTATAGCTTTCTCTTTGGCGTTTCCAGGTGGCAAATTTTATATTCTGGAGATGGCAAACGCAATTGGGAGGGCGACTACTACAGGGGCGGTTAAAATCACGGTCGCCCTCCGCGAGGAGATTGAGTTCTGGCGGTTTTTGGATTCCTGGGACAGTCACATCCCTTGGAGGAGTGAGAGATACTGGGCACTGTAAGTCTCCACAGATGCCTCGCTATCACGTTGGGCTGGTGTTATTCACTCGAAACCAGCGGACGTGGTGTTTGGAGAATTCTGGGAATCGAGTTTGGCCGAGGAAAACATCAACGTTAAAGAAATGTGGGCTGTAGCTAAGGTTCTTGAGTCGTTATCGGAGAACATACGGGATTGTAGGGTGGATGTACAGGTTGACGATCAGGCTGTAATCCACACTTGGATGGGGCATGGTGGATGTTCCTGTGGGTTGACAAAAGTGGCCAAGCATCTATTCCAGCTGGTGACGCAGATAAATCGTTTGTTGGAGATGTCCTATGCACCGTCGGACAGTAACCCGGCAGACTGGTTTTCACGTGCACTGTCCAAAGCAGATTTTATATTTCAAGGTTATTGTGTGCCATTCGTGACTGCTTTTGGCCTTGTTTTGTGGGATTCAAATGACAAATTAAAATAAAGGGCATGGCGGCCATGTTGGTGTATACCTAACAAAATAAGCTAACGAAGAATCTGTTGTTAAAGGTACACCAACATGGCCGCCGTGACGTCATGTGCAACCCATCTATAGGATACAGGGGCACAACGTTGTGGAATCCAGTTACTAGCAAAGACACGAACTTCGCGCGAAACGTCGGTTATTAGAATATTGAAAACAGGCTTAGTTCGCTAAAGATTTTTAATGATTTTAAATTTAACGTAACGTCAGCCTCAACGCTGACATGTATATTTACACCTGAAATGTTGCATCCCATTATTTATTTAGCATAACAAGTTATCAGTCACTAGGAATATATTGTAAATATTGTAGATAGGTTTAGCTGCAATCTTTCTCATTATTTTAATTTTTCTTTAATTTCTTTAATTTTTTAATTTCTTTAATTTTAATTTCTTCATAATTTTTGTTACGCACGACCCCACAAGCTTTATGTACTGTTTAATAAACGAGCAGCAGTGTTTTATAAGGTTTAAAACTCGAGGGCGCAGCCTGAGAGTTTATTAAACTGTTTCAAAATCTTGTAATGGTTACTTAATGAACCATTGAACCTTTGTATTCACAACGCCATGCAAATTATTCGAGTAATCACCGCCTGCGATTACGAACATCTCAAGGGAATGAGATGAAGAAATTACCATACTATGTTGTTTGAAGCGGTGTTTCGCAATGCTGAAAGCATTATGTGGCAAAGAACAAGCTAGGGCAAGAAGCTGCACTTGAAGGATTTGGTGAGCTAAAGTGAACAATCTGCACCGAAAGTGGTCGGCAAGTGGTCGGCAAGTGGCCGGCAAGTGGTCGGTAAAACTGTGTCGGCAAAACTGTGTCGGTAAAACTATGTCGGCAAAACTGTGTCGGCAAAACTGTGTCGGCAAAACTGTGTCGGTAAAACTGTGTCGGCAAAACTGTGTCGGTAAAACTGTGTCGGTAAAACTGTGTCGGTAAAACTGTGTCGGTAAGTGGTTTGTAAGTGGTCGGCTGACCACTTACCGACCACTTTTTTTCGGTGCAGATTGTTCACTTTAGCCATTTGGTGTCGTGGTTAACATCGATAAAGTTCAAAGTTCATAAAGTTCATCTCCCCTCAGATGAGCGGCGGATTTTTCAGGAGTAGTATGAGAGGGACCGAATTAAGCCCCTTTTTTGGTGAGCTATGTTAATTTTTGGTGAGCTCTCATTAATTCAATAACGTCACGGTTCTATTGTCTTAGACTCATGAATAAAGTGCGGTGGTTTCTCATTATCTATTGTCTTAGACTCATGAATAAAGTGGTGAGCTCATGAATAAAGTGGTGCGCTCATGAATAAAGTGGTGAGTTATGTTAATTTTTAAGGCGCACTCATAAATATCTATTGTTCCTTTGGATGAGGTCATCGATCTATTCGGGCATGTTTGGGCAAAGCCTATTGTTTGGAGGCATGTTTGGGCAAAGCCTATTGTTTGGAGCAGCTATAAAGCTAGAACCGATCGGCCCCAAATCCATTCGAAGTTGAATGAAAAAAGTAATACATATCTCGCAATATCTAAACCCCTTTGTAGCGTAAATAGTAAGAACAAACTACTCGTGAAAGAACGTCTAAACGGTCTTTATTATTTTCCTTTACAGTTAATAACTCATAAGATAATTGTATACAAAATCCACTGTGACTCATTACATCACTCTGCTATTGTCCTTAGGGATTAGCGATAACTGAAGGGCCTATTGTTTTGAGGAAAACTCTTGTGATGCAAATTATTCTCTAAAACCGAACTATAATTACCATACGAATATAAACAAACCACCAGGTAATTAAACAAAGTTTATTCAATTTTAAAAACAGTTCGTTTTCCTTATCCTCACGGAGTTGATAACTTTGTTATTTCTCAGTTCTTGGGTTGATATAATGCACCGTGTTACAAGAACGATAACTGAAGGGCCTATTGTTTTGAGGAAAACTCTTGTGATGCAAATTATTCTCTAAAACCGAACTATAATTACCATACGAATATAAACAAACCACCAGGTAATTAAACAAAGTTTATTCAATCTCAAAAATACCAATTTTAAAAACAGTTCGTTTTCCTTATCCTCGCGGAGTTGATAACTTTGTTATTTCTCAGTTCTTGGGTTGAAATAATATACCATGTTACAAGATTACACTGATTTATGTTTCATTGATTTTTTTCTTGTTGACAAATGCTACAGACAGTTGTGTTTTTACCGAGGAGAGGATAATTAATGACCTAGGTAGTCTGGTCTAGTCTAAAAACTTTACTTTAGCTATCATTTTCTAATCTAGAAATTGTATTATTCTCTAGTCCAGCCGTTCTAGACTACAAAGTATCTAGTCTATAAACTCTAGACTCTATAAACTCTAGACTATAAAGTCTAGCTAAACTAGACACAACACTCACAACGCCCGCTAACGCCCGCTGACGCCCGTCAACGCCCGCTGACGCCCGTCAACGCCCGTCATCGCCTGCTGACGCCCGTCAACGCCCGCTAACACCTGCTGACGCCCGTCAACGCCCGCCGCCCACCAACGTCCGTCAACGCCCTCCTCCTCCTTCCTCCTCCTCCTCCTCCTCCTCCTCCTCCTCCTCCTTCCTCCTCCTTCCTCCTTCTTCCTCCTCCGCCTCCTCCTCCTCCTCCTCCCGCCGCCAAAAAAGAAAAAAGCGGGACAAAAGGAGACAAAAGGGATGAAAGGGATAAACGGAGATACCTACATCTCAATGTGGACACGTCTCTTGTTTAATTACCTGGTGGTTTGTTTATATTCGTATGGTAATTATAGTTCGGTTTTAGAGAATAATTTGCATCACAAGAGTTTTCCTCAAAACAATAGGCCCTTCAGTTATCGCTAATCCCTAAGGACAATAGCAGAGTGATGTAATGAGTCACAGTGGATTTTGTATACAATTATCTTATGAGTTATTAACTGTAAAGGAAAATAATAAAGACCGTTTAGACGTTATTTCACGAGTAGTTTGTTCTTACTATTTACGCTACAAAGGGGTTTACATATTGCGAGATATGTATTACTTTATGCATTGTTTTATCACTAGCTGGTCATTTAGGTTAGAGAACACGTAATCAAAATTGTTTTCCCTCGCGAACCGACGCCATCTTGGTAAAGCCTCGTTTCCACGCTCCCTTAGTGAGATTATGGAGCCTGGAAAGGACCGGACCGCCATAGAGTTTCATCAAGCGACATAATATGCAGTATACTCCGCCCTTGATATGAAGAAAATTTCAAGATTTTTCAAACTGTGAACAGTCATTTTATGAAAATCTGATAGCCCAGTTTAAAGGGAGTCACGAAGCGAGCGCAAAGAAGTCGGCGGTTTTCGGAGGCTAATGGGGTGTTTACATGAAGGAGGGGGAGGGGTTGACCCTAGTGCTAGCACTATGCTCAAAGAGAGCCCGGGTTTACACGCAAACTGATTCAACTCAACTCAACACGATGTGGCCGCCAAAATCATTCAAGCATAGAGGACACGAGTAGAGTTTTGATGGGTCATTGGTGGATTAACGTCGATTCTTTTTCTGTGGTGCCCTTTATTGCTGCTGTCTAGTGTCCTGGGGATCCTATAGTGCTGGTATGTTACCTACTAATTGCTAGACAACTCCAGCAACTTGCAATGTAAAATTTGGCTCTAGAATAGAGTTGTTCCGGGTAGGCGAGTTCTCCGTAGCGAACTCTAGATCTTTACATGAAATAACGCGTGCAAAGGTTGAACTAGTGCTAGGATGATCGTACCTCTCAGGTACCCGATATAAAACTGATCCTTTATATGTATACAATGGCGGTAGAATGATTCTGCTATTAGAATGACCCTAGTACAAGGGTTACCCTCTTATCATGTAAACAACCCCTATTAGTTTTAGTGAGTATTTTTTTTTCATCCGGGTTGCTTCCCATGCTCATTTACCTCCCTCAGGGGAATGTAACATTTATACAGCGTTACATTTGGACCTTTTCCCGCCCATCGGGGACAGTTGGCTGTTACAATACCCGCCCCTATGGCCCCGGAATGTGCTTCAAGATGGCGTCGGTTTGCGAGGTCAAACGGCTTTTGATTACGTTTTTTCTAACCTAAATGACGAGTTAGTGATAAAACTAGTATACCTAACAGGTAGTGAATGCTGCTACACTCAGTTAAGGAAGTGTATTAGAAGAGAACCTACAGTAGCACTTTGGCAGGAAAAATAGATTACTGGCTGATAAAAATGCCAAGGTGTTATGCACTAGTCAATTGAAACTCCTGCCCCCCGACCCCCGGGACATAGCGGGGAATGCCGTAACATTTATACAGCGTTACATTTGGACCTTTTCCCGCCCATCGGGGACAGTTGGCTGTTACAATACCCGCCCCTATGGCCCCGGCATGTGCTTCAGAATTTTCAATTGGAAGGAGGCATTGATAAATTGAATATACATAAGCTTCAATCTGTTGTTCCATTATTTGAAAAAAAATACCTTTTTCTGAAGCACATTTTCTATTACTATACATGCTTTCCGCACTTTTACAGTCTCCACCATTGTCTTCTTTATCAGAAACTGTTGTCTGTCAACAACAAAAAAACAATGCGACAAAGGAACATAAAGGAAATGTCATGCAGCTGCGTTTAAATATATTCAATCTGATATTTTGCCGTGACGCAAACTTTAACAAAACCGTATTGTTGCAAATAACAAAGAGTGTGTAATAATAAGCACTTCCTGATTCAGATCAGTGCATCTACTACTCGTGACTTAACTCGGTATAAACACTGCCTCTGATGGAAACACCCAGGACTTGTTTTAATTAATTAACTACGATTTTTGACACGATGATAAAGAAAACAAGAGGTAATATAAGAAAAAAAAGAACGTAAAGTGGCTTCGTGATAGGAGTACTTCAGTAAGCAATCATCGTGAGGTTTGTCGTCATATGGCCTTGATGCATTTTTGTATGTATCATTGCAACTGATTGTAATGTATGTATGGTAGTTGCATCAAAGGATGCAACTTGCCCTTTCCAGCGACCGTGTCCCTTCCGCCATGTTTGATACACGTTGTTAATGCTCGGGCCCAGTGCCGCTCTGTCGTGGCTGGCGTTACAACCACCGTTAAAATCCCCGCAAATTTTGCAAATCGTTACTTTCCCCGTTCCACCGGAGAAATGCAGCGTTAAATGTGCGTTATTCCACAGCCATGTCCCCGTTAATGCCCCGCTATGTCCCGGGGGTTGGAGGGCCGGGGTTTCAATTGACTAGTGCATTAGATGAATATATTTTTCGGGGCTATCGTGCGACTGAATACTGTTTGATCTGTGGTGTGTAACTCAAAAGTTGTCGCTATTTATTTTCATTTTGTCCCGACATATCAACGATCTCCCGGTAAATTCCCTGAGCCTACCAATTCCCGACATTTTCTGGCACAACAAACTCTCCCAGGTGAAGTTTAAATACCGGAAATCAACTGTAATTGAGAATGTAGTTGTAAATGTTTTGACTTTATCGAAGCCAATAGAAGAAAAATATTTGCTGCTCACCACCTTGATAACAGGAGAGATCTTGCTCTTTGGAAACTGATAATGAGTTCACACAAAGTTAGAAAGAGTTCGCCTACACGTCTACACTTCAACAAATTCATTATTACACAAAGATTGCGTACACAGAACTCAAACAATGCAGATTCCACCTCGTATAATGTCGCGTGACGATCAGATGCCTGCAAAGCAGTGTGGTAAAAAAAGACAATAGAAGTGATGCATTGTGGTAAAAAAAAGAGATTTGGACCCGCTTACAGATTAAAACTGCTGCGTTGCTCGCTCGCTTCAGACTCGCTCGCTGCGGCAGCAACAATGCATTGAATACATTTTGTAGAGATCCGAGATATGAGTCATCACAGAAAATTTAAGGTCGGTAGGATGTTTTGCTTCCGAGTTGTTGAGGCTTGAAATGTATATCACTAACCTAATCAGATGTACCTAATGTATCTCACTAACCTAATCAGATAATCAACACATTTGTGCCAAATTAAAGGTTTTTGGCTTAATAAATGTTTAGAAGTTCGATTCAATGGGATTTATAGTGAAAACAAATGAGCTGGATGAAATATTCGCTTTATTTAAGTGGTAGTTCACGGCTATCCACCAGGATCGATGATATACATTTCACATATTCGTTCGCCCATAACTCTGTAACGAAATGCTCTTTGGCCCGAAGGTGTAGTTTTGATCCCTCTTCAAGCGTATAAACATGTTATTTTATTGAGCAATGGAAAATATTTTTCGTGACATTGATGCACTGGAATAGCACGTGGTTGCAAGCAAAGAACAGGTATGATTTCTGCCAATCCGGATTACCAAGTCAAATTTGAGGTCAGTTCAATCTGATTAGCATTTGTTAAACAGTAACAGACACGTGCAGCAGATATGGAACCCAGAAAGATTATTCTTTGGTCAGCACCACGATGTGTTTCTTTCGCTTTCTCTCGCTGTATCTTGAATCTGAAAGAGCAACAAAGCAAAGTTATCCTGGAACCATTGAAGGCAGCATACCCCTATGGCGCACAGGGAAAGATTAATTTAAATCGGTACGCGGCCGACACTCGCATACCGTCTTTAGAAGAAGCAAGCAGTCCACTCAAGCAGAGCTTTCGTGGCTTCGACTTCGTGTTTGTGAAAGATTTTCCGTATTTTCTTCAAAATCACTACGAAATGTTCCTCGACGATAGTCTAAAGGACTTCCAGCATACGTTCCTCATCCGAAATCCCAAGAAGTCTCTGTTATCATTTTACAAGGCTTCATGCATGAACTCTAGCTGGGGTTATTTCTTTGACCCGAGGGAAGCAGGTTTTAAAGAGCTGCTGGAAATGTACTGTTACGTCGACCGAAATATTCAAGCCGCTCCCTTAGTTATTGACGCAGATGATCTTCTGCGAAACCCAGACGAAATGATGCGACTTTACTGCCAGAAAACTGGAATCAAATACGAAGAAGGCATGACAAAGTGGGAATATGGCTCAGTGCCGCCTGAATTGGAAGAGTACAATAGCCCACCGCCAGGATTCATAAAAGATCTCGTGCAATCCTCGGGGCTTATCAAGAAAGACGCAGAAACTCAAGTAAGACAAGAAATACCCACAAATGTACCAAAAGAAGTTATGGAAGCTGTAGAATACAGTATACCATATTACGAGTCACTCTACGCAAAGAGAGTCTTGCTTGAATAATAAACTTTAATTCTGGCTTATACAAGCAACAACGGTATATTGGAGTTAGCACTAAAAAAACATAATACTAGGCCTCAAATTTCAGGTGTTTTACTTGCTAAAAGCAAGTTGATTTTTATGTTTTGCAAGAAAAACACCTGTGTCCGAGCCCATGGTGCTTTGCGCCAATGTTTTGATAGTTTGTTATGAACGGCCGCATAAATTAAAGGCTCAATTGTTTATTAGTTTAATAAAAGAAGTTACCCTAGTTCCAGAGGTTTTCTATGTTTTTTTTCTGTGAGCGACTGTTAAGCTTTGAACAGTACTCGGCAGGAAACCAGTTGGTATATGCCTTTAGATTCGAATTCTGTTTTCGGTACGTCTTTTCACAATCCACAAGCAAACAAATACTCTTTGTAGCTTGTTTTCATGTCTCCATCATTGGTGAGCTGTATTTGAAGATCTCTACTTTCCTTGCGAATGATATATGTTTAGTGCAAAAATCGTATTCTCACTCGAGTCACACCACAGGCAGCCCAAGCTCTAAATATCTAGTTAATACTAATAGCGTTTGTATGGGAATTTCAACGAGCTAGAAATACGAAAGAATTAATGAATAAAATGCTTACCTTGCTCCCATAGTGTATTACTTGCTGTCTGTGCGGTAGCAGGGTTGGTATTCCCCCCCCCGGGGGGTTGATATGAAGTACATAATGTGTATGTGTGGGTTTTATAAATCTTTTCAAATTTTGTATAATATATAAATAAACATACATTTTCGCTACCATGTTGTTTCCTTTGTGGTTTTTCTTCTCTTGGAACCATTTAGGATGTTTTTAGAAATGCCACGAAACTCCTGCCGTCGCTATGAATTACATCATAACGAGGCTCTCACGACGGTTGGCGCTCGGTGCCTTCAAGTTGGTCCGGAAAGTCACGAACTAGTATTCGGTTTTTTTCCAGAATGAGGGATCACTGGTTCCTTAAATTCAGGCAGGGCTTAGTTCATTTATCATTCTGGCGACGACAGGAGTTTCGTAGCATTTTTATGACGAAAAGTGGTATAAATACCTCAGTGGAGAAGCCGTGCGAAATAGTCCAAACGTGAAACTACAACAATACACAGTGTTGTGAATAGCCCACCTTCTCGCTGGTATTTATGAATGTTTAACTTCAGAATGAGGCTAACCCTGCGTACATGCGTCTGTAGTCATTGCATTCAGCGGTAATTTTCGAATACGAAACTGTACTATTACAACCGATCGGCTGGTCGGTAATACATGTTAGCGAAGTCCGTCGAGTAATAGCCCACTTCCGAGATATGCCTCACTTCCTACGTACAAAGGAATCAATACGAGACTCCGTGCATAATGCTCAGTCGTTCGTGACAAACTACAGAAGTGCTGTAGTATTGTCACGAACGACTGAGTAGTGATATTTTTGCGTATTTCTAAAGTAAAGTTGCTATATTTTCCTGCCCAAACCGTTTTATTTATTGCATGGGATCCGTATCTTGAGATTTCATGTCCGCCATTACCCGAACCCGTTCCTGGTCCTGCGACAGAGCTAATTTCCAGCGGAAGTGACGTAATTTTCTCAACACAACGACTTGCGGGCTATGTTTCAACAAACTTTCGCACGAAGTTATAAG
Source organism: Actinernus sp. WN-2022 (assembly GCA_030867875.1). Taxonomy (NCBI): domain Eukaryota; kingdom Metazoa; phylum Cnidaria; class Anthozoa; order Actiniaria; family Actinernidae; genus Actinernus; species Actinernus sp. WN-2022. Next base: position 33,915,554 of record JAOWCC010000936.1, on the reverse strand, counting down.
TGAAGTACATGTTTATACATTTTTTTGCAAAATGGAAACGAAAGAACGAAGTTTTAAATGGAAATATGCATTTACAAGGACGACCGTTGAGAAAATTACGTCGCGACAGCAAACCGCTGGTCGAAAGCAACGAAGTATTTTGAACACACTCGTGATTTCGAAGGTAAACACTCTGCAAAATTCATAGTTTAATTTGGACCTTCGGTAATATTTTTCACTGATTTGGATATTTTCGACACTGTCATTTTGGAAGACAAAAAAGTAGAAAAGAAAATGGTTGAATGCAGGAATAATTGATACAGTAGTTGCTCATAAATTGGACGGAGATAAATACAAAAAGAACAATACTAATACACACAAAGCTAATCTATAATATACATATACATCAGTATAATACTGGGACTAGTACCGAAAAAAAAGCTTCAAAAGCACTCTAACTGGACTGGTACACACTGGCAGTAATCAACTGAAAGTCGATTAACTCTAACTGGTACATTCTCTACATTAGAGAAGCTTTTAAACAGACTGTGATTAGCACGTAAGGCTTTATTATACAAACGTTTTTGGGTACGTCATCAGCATAAAGTAACACCAGTGGGGGGGGGGGGGGGGGGGGGGGGGGGGGGGGTGGGGGGATCTCATACTGAAGTGACAGGGGTGGTCGGGGCCGTGGCTCTGATTTTGACCCCTAAAAGGTACGACCACAAGACCTCTTTTAGAATTACTGTTTTTACTCGGGCAAGGCTCCCATAAAGAGAGCTGTTTAACGCAGTGGTTGAACTGTTGTCGTCGGTAATTGTATTACCTGCGAATTTTATTTTGTTTTATTTTAAGTATTTTATTTGTTAGTATGAGTCGGAATTGCTCTAACGTCGGTGTCGACGATTGAACCTCCTGTAAGCGACCACCCTCGGGACCTGGAAAAGTGGTCGCTTACGAGAGGTGGTCGCTTACAAGGGTAACCAGCACAGGAAGCCCAAATTTTAGTAATATGATATCTGGTCTCTAGGGACAGGGAATATCAATACAACAACATATTTTATCACTACAGTTTATTGTTATGGGTTTGTAGTGCTCCAACCTCAAAACATTAAAAAATTTCAGCGAACATGATCTTCAACAGATAAACGGGGCTTGATAGTGTCAAAAAATATTTACAGTTTATGGCTTGAAAAACCTTTTAATCGAGGATTGTGTGAACGATTTCAGTTGTACGGTCGCTTACCGGAGGTAAAATAACAAGGAACAATCCAACTCCCAAGCCCAAAAGGTGGTCGCGGTCGCTTACGAGAGGTGGGCGCTTACGAGAGGTATTCAATGCAGTGTTTTGACAGAGACAAAACGGGCTTTTGGTAAATGGTCGCTTAAGAGAGGTGGTCGCCTACGAGAGGTGGTCGCACAGAGAGGTTCCACTGTATTTAGTTGACGTCACCTAAATTAACATAAACTTCAGGTGAAAATAAAACTGTTGATTCCATACAGAAGTATACTAGTCTAAACGATTCCGGCAATCATACGTACGCGTATTTACTTCAAATGTTTCGCGAAAAACAAGAAAACTACATATAAAAAGCTAAGCCTAAGACTTTCACAGGTTGAAGGTTTCTTTATTTGTAATTCACTGTGTGCTTACTAAGTTATAAAATTATTTACTAAAAACGTTAAGGCCTCCAGAGCCTTCGTTCCCATAGGCCAGCGGAGCACGTTTTACCGCAGCGTGCTCCCAAAATGGCACTATGCATCAACATTGGTATATATACATCAAGACTGCTATATATACAACAAGATTGCTATGTATACACATCAATATTGCTATATATATTACATCAAGATTGCTGTATATACTTGGGTTGCAATATTAAACGTCACAAAAAATATTTTAAATCAAATGAAATAAAATGTTGAAGAGAGATGAAAACTTAATCTCAAATTTTGAAGTAGAAGAGTTTATATCGGCGAACAAATATGAATTGTTGCCGTAAAATGTATGGGGCGGCCATCTTGGTGGATAGATAGCCTTGAACCAGGTCTCAGGTTAGGTCACATTACAGATCACAGGTCAGATCGCAGGTCAGGTCGCACTACAGGTCAGGTCATAGGTCAGGTCACAGTACATGCAAAGGATTATGAGTTCGAGCCCGAGTTGGAGCGCTCGAAAAACGTTTTTCTCTCGTTTATTTTCTCTTCTTGTTTACCTGTGAACCCTACAAGGGCACCAAACGAGTACTTTTTGAAATTTGTTTGAAACCAGTTGTCTGTAGCTTATCTAGCCATTTTAAGGCGCCTACTATGTCTTTTGACGTATTCTAGAAAGCTATTAGCTGTTCGGATTTTCTAGGTGGAAATCGCGTCAACCGAAAATACTATGGCAAAATATTCCCGGCCTACGAATTTGTTAGTAGTCTAGAACAGAAACAAGAATTTTCTAGCCCAAGTAACTTCATGTTGCAAAGGTTTATGGAGGTACGATTTTTTTAGGGATTCTTTTTTCCTTTAGGCAATTCTTAGGGAATGAAAATGTGTTGTTCTGACTCTATTGATCAGACGAATTGGGACGTACGAATATTTTAGGGGAAACCTTTTAGTCTCCCTTTTCTTCTATAATTTTCTAGGGATTCAAGGGGATTGAAAACAAATTTTCTAGCCAGTATTTCATAAAACAATTTTCTAGGGAAATTTTTTTCAAATCCGAAAGTTTTAGGCTAACTTACCCTCCCGAACAGCTTTTTAACCGAAAACGTCGTTGGGTGCCCTGAACCCTAGCTCTAGGTGAGTGAGAACCCGTCGTTTATCTGTGAACTCGTCTGATGGTTAGGGTTAGATTTGTGGTTCGGGTTAGGATTTGTCTTATAATTATTGTTAAAGTGCGCCTTACGTTTATTTGGTTATAATCGATATCGATTCTACATCAAGTTTTGAGTACTTCTGTGAAGAAAGTTTTGGTTTACAGAGAATACTCTATGTTCTACGTAAGTAAAAGCCTGGGTCGATCCCTGGGTCAGACGTCATATAATTAATTCGACTTTGCAATAATTTGAATAAATACTTAACATGTTGACTAAAATGACTTTTTTCTTTACTAACAACTCGCAAACAGTGTATATTCTCTATAAATCGATGTTGTTGTGATAGAAAGACACTATGGAGAATAATGCATTAATGAGAGGATCGACCCAGGCTTTTGCTTACGCGGTCATGGGTCCGGAAAGGTCACATTTTCACAATTTCAAAGAAACGTAGAACGTAGAGTATTCTCTGTAAACCAAAACTTTCCTCACAGAAGTACTCAAAACTCGATGTAGAATCGATATTTATGATAACGAAAATAAACGTTAGGTGCACTTTAATTCATCATACAAACCCTTATAATTAAATTTACACAAACAGAGCTTGGGCTTCCTGTGTTCAAACCTCATACTCGGAAGCAAAAAATCGTAGACCTGAAATTTCGTGTTAAGGACTTAAATCATGAACATTTACAAAATGCTAAACAGCTTTATAGGATGTACAGTTTAAAATTTAGGTTTTTGAAGACACTACGAATCGGCGCGATGACGTCACGTGCAATCTGACCAGATACTGACTATTAATTTTGTTCCACGGGTTTAATAAGTAAAACCACTCTAATTTTAACGTATATTTTGAAAGGAAACTCGTATTGACCCTTTTCACAACAATAAAAAATAGAAAAAGATAAGGGACCGTTCATTATAGGGGTACTCTCGTATGCATACTTGATCTGAGTCAGCACACTCCTATATCAGGTTATTTTAGAATTAATCCCATACCCCAAAGCGGAAGGCCGATAAAATGTGTTTTCCCCGCAATGGCGGTTTTCTCATTGTACGCAATAACATTGAGACCACAACCACACGTATCCATTTTTTTTTGGAAACCCATTTTTTTTTACGGATTGGCTTTCCGTCCACACGAAAACGATGAAAACAGTCACCAAAAACGGAACTTTTCGAAAACGCAGACGTCACACCTTCGTTCCCAGGCTACCTTACAGAGAGAAATTTCCAACAAGCTTTCAACTCAATATTGCGTAATTAAATATTCAGTAGAAGTCCACTTCATCGTCTGTCCAAATATAAGAATTGCTCTTGCTCTTGTCATCGGATTTGTTTATGCACTGTTTTATCGATTTAATTTCTTCGTGTACGCCAAGACCTAAATAATCAATAGTATCTGCGCATGCTCTGTCACGTATCTTAGCGTTTTCGAATAGTTGTAGCGTTGACGTTTGGGCGGAGAAACGATTCGAAAACGCTCGTGTAAACGGGAATAAGTGTTTTTAAAAGGGAGAACAAATTTTCACCGGAATCTCTTTTCAAAAATCATTGGACGTTTGTCTAGTCATTTCTGTATAAAATTGCTCTTGTAATAGCCTGATCTGAGATCACGCTGGCTCACGAATGCATAACAGATGCGGGTCCAGGTTGATTTTTTTTAAACCATTACTGGAGGAGAGGTGAGGGGCAGTTTTTTTAGCTTTACCACCAGCCCCTCGACAATAAATATTAACGTTCCCTTATGTACAGAAATAAGATAATAAAACACAGGTACAGAAACAAAAGTCCACATTTTATTTCCAGCTATTCACCGGTGTTATATTTTCAATACAATAGGATTTTTGTTTGATAAACTAATATTTATAACAGGTAACTAGTCTACAGATGATGATGAAACAATTCTTATCCCACTGACAAATGACTCCATACTAACATAGCCATCACAGCACAGCTAAATGGAGTGCAAATACTAAAGCTGTACATTATATTTACCCAACTGTAGCATGCGCTCTAAGGTTGGACCTTTGATGCAACACACCATATGCAATGAATAAAATCACACGCACACGAAGTAAGGAAAAACATGCTCATACAATAGACCTGGTCAGCTTGCCTGTTTGTTGCCCCATTTCAGACCACCTGACATGCTTTTTTGTTTTTCTGTATCCCAAGAGGATTCTCTGGAGAACTATCACGTGGTCTGAAATAGGGCAACAAACAGGCAAGCTGACTAGGTCTATTCCCTACCAATTCAGCTGTCAATAAGAGCAATCCCTGCTCAATCAGTTACAGCAGATGTGGGCATCCACATAAAAATAACTCTACTGAATAAAATAAATAGCACCTTTTAACATAATACCACCAAGTTTTAACAACCTTCTAGATCTCTTGAATAAACTCTCAAATAACTACAATGATTGGTCAGTTGACGGTCCATAACTTCCTGTACGGGCTGGTTTTGAACACTTTTGAGCCATATAATAAACATCTCATAACATACTCGTTGCTCGGTCCATACTAGGTATTTATTGACTGAGTGGGAGGCCGGACGGGAAATATTTGGCTCGAGGTCACGTGGCGTACGGTCCAAGGACATACAAATATTTTCCCGTCCGGCCCTCCCACCCCGTCAATATTTAAAAAACATGACAAATAGCAAAGAATCAAGCAAAAAAATTGAGCCCGCTAACGTCAAACACGTACGACCCCCATCACGTGACTTTTGTAAATGGTTTTGAAAGGAAAGCACGTACGGGTCATAAAATTTAAGTTTTGGATTCTAGTTTAGTCCCTTTTTTTGGCCATAAAACAGGAAAAAAAGCTGTCCATACACTCATTCAATAAGGAGGTATGCATGTACAATACTGCCTCCATTATATTAGCAATACTGTGAAGTTTGGTTGTGATAGTGTAAAAGACTACTTGTTATTGAGACTTTTGTATGGCCAGAGCTAAATGTTGACTGATTAGCTTCGTTGTCATGATTTCCCTCGTTTTTAAATGCCTATATCTTTGTAGTAATCAAAGAACTCTCAAACTTCTCAGTATTACTTAGATGCTATAATACATGTACCTGGTGATACCACTTCACCAAATAAACCAATTGTATGGCAATATGCAAATGAGGGTGGCCATATTTAAATAAGGTTCATATCACAGACTTCTCCCAGGGGTAGATACCCAGGAAGATAACTATGCTGGGGAATACAATTCAAGGGGATAAAATGACATTTTCGTCCCTGGGTAGGGTAAATGCTTGATTTTGTTTGAAGTGCCAAGGTAGAGGGGGGGGGGGGATTCTTAAGATTGTAATCTAATATAAGAGAGATTTTCTGTTTCGGAAGGCGTGACCCAAGTGGACTTAGACTCGTAAGATTTCTACACCAGTTTGAAAAATTGTCAAGTTTGTTCCACCCTTTTTTCAACCCCCCCTGATTGGCTTAAGGGTCTACCCCTGGGGAAGTTGGTGATATGTGCATTATAATAAATCACCAACAAAGAAATAACAAAGCTGATTGTGTCTAACAGTGTCTAGTTGTCTATGTACCGCATGCTTATAATGCATTAGAAAATGACCTAAATTCCTGTGTTTCTCACATGTGCATTTATCTGTTTGGTTTCAGCATGCTGAAATTTGGGAACACAGAAACTGGTGCTGTGCATTCTTAGAAAATATTTAAACTCCAAAGCCTTCAAAATAAATTAGCCATTAGATATTAGCCTATTGACCTGTCATGTTATGTTGAGTCACAGGAGGATAAAAACATGTTTTTGTGAATCCAAACTTGTTCTGAAATTGCTCTGTGTGAGGTAACCTCCTGGTTAGCTCAGTGGTTAAGTTAGAGTCTGTTGTGTGGGAGGTTGCGGGTTCAAACGAAGGTGCTGCCTTTGTGAAACAATTTCGTTCACAAGCTGCAAATTGTTAGACCTTCACGTCTTCTCGGATAAGGACGTTAAATCATAGGCCCATCAGTGGACGAAGAGCCACCTCGTGGAAATGCCACTGATTAATCCCATTGTTATTATTGTTTCTAGCCAATATGGCTGGCATGTGAGAATGGGTCAATTAAAGGAAACCCTGGCTGTTGGAACAAGTTGCCATTAAATTGTTGGCAATAATTATGGTCTAAGTTGAAAATGTGTTGAAAAAAATAATTATATAATATAATTATTTAAAAAAAATATATACATGAATATGAGCCATGGGCACCGCCATCTTGGATCTGATGACGTTCTTTGGTGGTCCCTATTGTCAGAAAACAATAGCTTTCGTTGTATAAAAATAGGGACCGCCAAAAACGTCATCAGATCAAAGATGGTGGCGCCCATGGCCATATTCTCTATTTCTTTTCCAATTTTTTCAACATATTTTCTAACATATTGCCAACAATTTAATGGCAGCTTGTTCCTACAGCCAGGGTTTCCTTTATTTACACTCCAAGTCAGTACAAAGCAATGGTCACAATTCTTTCTAAAATCCTAAACTAACAGGGTTACTGCAATGTGGAATAATTTCCAATTCTCTGTTTGAAACAGTGTAATTTTCACACTGTATCCAGTTTAATAATTCCTGACAATGAAAAAGTGAATGTCTAATCAGGGACTACATGTGATAGAGTAATTATTGTTCTTAACCAGATACATAGGTAATAGATAGATAGACATTTACCAGGTAACGCTATTTCCATTCCTTGTTTTCTTTTAACTATTTATTAGTTCTGGACTATGAGATTTTGTTTTAAATACAACACTGCAGAACAATACCAAATTATATTTAAAAAAAAAAAAATTCTTTTAAACTAGAGTCTGACTGTATTACAATGGTTAACTAGTCCCTCTAAAAATGAGTGCAGGTCGGTGTTGACAGGGAAGATAAGTACTGGTATAACCAACCTAAAGTCAGTTCAGGTATACTAACTGCTGTGGAAAGCAAATAGCAGCTGACATTTCAAGCATTAGCCCTTTGGCAGAGCAAAAGAGGAATGGGTAACGCTCAAAACATCAGCTCCTACTCGCTTGCCATGGCAATTAGCATACCTTAAAGGAGAACTGAAGCCTAAAATCAACTTTAGCTCAATGAGTAGATCTAAACACGAAAAGACTTGTACCAAAATATATTTTACCTCGGTTTGCAAGAAAATCTGCAAATATTCCTCCCAACTGCCGCTAAGTACAGATGGCTCTATTCCTGTAATCTGTGATGTTCGATATGGGGAATAAATTAGTTTTGTCATGTTGTTCTCGGCTTTGAATAGATGGACTAATGACTCATAATTGTGCTTTCTTTGTGCTGAATCGAAGGTGTGGTTGTTTTTCCTTGGTATGCATGACGTACGATACAGGGAAAAGAGCACTGAATTGAGCTGCCACACAAACTAGCTTTATCAGCGGAGAATAAGCTATTTTTCTACCTTCAAAACATATTACCTCTTTTTCGACATGCACCGCAAAGAAATAAAATAGCAGAACTTATTTCTCTTGAAGACAAGTTTGTATAGTCGTCGGATTGATTTAGGGTTCAGTTCTCCTTTAATCAACTCTGACTGTATTATCTTGGCTCTATCATCCGAGTTGCATTCAGCCCAAGATTATAAAGCCAAGCGTAATGTTTATTGTTATCAGCGCAATATTATATTTTTATTCACTTAGGGCCTCATAATGTAAATTACAATGTAGAAAATGCTCACTTTGAATAATAAACTCAGATAAATACATTCTACTACTCATGAATTATTCACGAGGGAAACCACCTATTCCAGGGCTGGATTTGTTCCACGTGCCGTACTTTGAAACCCCCATAGAATACTGTCAGCACCACCTCAAAGTCCTAGTACTTTGAAATTTCAAAGTACTAGGACTTTGAAATGTCTAAGTCCTGTCCATAATAACTGGGAAACTAACATCCCAATCTGTCTAGAATGGGATTCAAACCAACTTTTCCAGAACCCATAGATTTGTAGCCCACTCCCTAAACAACTACAATACTGAATCACTCATTGAATTCTGTGGTTCCAAAAATAATAATCCACGAGCGGGATAACTATACACAATAGTCCAACAATACTCTATTAATTAAAAACAAACAATCAAAACAATGCTTACATAAAACATACCTGCATGTAACAATTAATGAGTAGTAGAAGCTGTTTAATATCCTCATCACCGTATTCTATGAAGCAGCCTTCCACTCGGATATTGAAACCCCCATAGAATACGGTGACTCTGTTCAAATGAAACACTACTTCTAGAACAACAAGGCCCCAGATGAACTACTTGATGTAGTGAACCCATCACCCTCATTTGAGTATGTTATCTTTGTAACCTGGACATCTTTTCGATCCTTTGATTTACTTGAACTTACTGAAGCCATTTTCTTGTTTTCAGCCATGTGTTCTGCTTCTTTGTCACGTAGCTTTTTGAGTGTGTCTTCAAAATTCTCCACTGTTGAAGGCTTGTAGTTGTTGAGAGTTTTTCCACCATTCTCCTTCATGTATTGGTCAAAATGTGATGTAAAGCATTCTTCAGAAGGGTAGTTGTGAATCTTGTAAAGGTGTTCTGTTGGAAAGAGGACTTTAACTTTTTTATCCTGAAATTAAATGGGAAAAATAGGAATACATATAAATATGGGCAAATACAGTTGTGTAATTAGACTTTCTCAAAGTCCTTTCCGTTTTTTTATACTGCTTGCTTGCTTGTTGGAAAGGACGTTTTCCACTTACAATACACCAAAATCTGCTGGTGAATTTTTTGACTGGTGATGTAGCAGCAGCCTACCCAATAAAAGTATTGGATTAGGACGGAACGTTGCAAAGTGCAAAATGAAATGCGAATGAAACACACCACTTCACAGGATTTTTAGATGTCTCAAGTACATGTATGTCGGCGGCCTCATTTCTGTGACATTAAATATTTTTTGTTGCCTATCAGCATTCCTAACTTCGTCTCCACACTGGTTGAAACTGATACTGAATACTGTCACCTTTCCCTAAACCACACGTTAATCAATTTTTGTGCCAGAATGTTTAATTAGATTTGAATCCTCACAAGTGAAACAAGTTGACCTTTATCTCACAACATCGTCGCTCACCTCGCTTCACTTGAAATAAAGAAAACATAAAGAGGTTGACTTGTGGCAAGACTAACAGGGTGTAGCCAGCCATTTTATCCCTTTAAACTCCAAAGGTAGAAGCTAAACAAGCACTGAAGGCATGAGCTCCTAGGGGGAAATGTTTGAAATTTAAAGCTCTGAAACGCTATTTCCAGCATTTTCATTGCAATATTTCCTTGACAATCAACTTAAATTTAAAGGTTTTAGACCAGTCTTGTTTTTTTAGACACAACCTTTGGTCATTTTTATAGAATTTGTTTTAAAAGTCATGATTATAATTTTCAAATTCAAAATATGTTTTTAGTAAGGTTGGGGGTTGGTTGAATAGTGCACTAGATAGCGCATTCGCCATGCTCACTCAAGGGTTAGAGTTGCATTTCTACAAAAAGTAATACAAAACAGAACAAAATTCAATGCTACAGCAAAAAAAAATCACCAATATTCCTGTTAAGCCTGGACTTAATGGCTTAAAGGCAGCTACACCCAACTAACGTGTAATATTTTCTACCCACACCTTGTGATCTTTCATAAAGAAATATATCAAGATTTATGTACAGTAACATGAAATTCACATAACTATTAGCCTGCGTTGCGGCTCTGGAGTATCGGAGCGCAGCGAGCGGAGATTAGCGGGATTGGGGCGAGAGAAAAAAGAGAGGGGGGACGGGGTGGGGAGGAGATGAAGATAGAGCCTGCCTGCAACCCATGGTTATTTTGATATCCACCCACTAATTAAAATGCATGCTTATTAGTAAGTCATTCGACCGATTCATCCAATCATCATGCGGCGGAAGTGAAAACCATGTCTAATATCTGTCAAACTCACGCGTGGAATCTCAAGGAATCTCAATTCGAGCGTAAAATTCAAAACAAAAAATATACGAACTTGGATGTGAAGACAGGGCCGGCCTAAACCCAAACCTGTAAATGTCAATGACTTTTGCAGGATATGTAATGTATGTTTTAAGGTAGCGTTTGGGAATTCAAATATTTCCACGGCGAGAATCTGTTCAAGCCTTAAGAAAGAAAAGATAGCCGAGGCTTTAAATAATTCTAGCTGGTGCCTGCAAATGTATTGGTCTTCATATTCCGAAATCTGCTTCTCTATCAAAGTGAGTCTGTTGTTCCCGAGGAAGGAAGATTCAAAATGTTGTAGAGAACTACACCTTTGTTCGAGAAGGTTTGCAGGATAAAGATAACTAAGATAAAGATAACTTGTTGCCGCTGAATATAAAGTCGCCACCAAATCAGTAAAGAACACTAGCTGCCGACCACAATAACACCGGAGCGAAGTTCTGCCAAAAGAAGCACTAAAAATCATCCACGCAGCATTACGAAATCATCAAAGCAACTAGTGTTTTCCAAACACAGTTGGGATTACAGCTAGAACATCTCTTCCAGACAAAATATCTCTAATAGCCTTGCTCCTGTTCTTTAATTAAATTCATCACTGAGAGAATTCTTGTTACATGTGTATGTTTGTCGCCATATACTAATTGGTTTCTGCTCTTATCGCATCCATGCATGAATAAAACTTAATGATTTCTGTCAATCGCGCATTTTAGCCAATAGCAATACGCGGCCTTCTGAGGCCGAGAGTTATCAAAATAACCATGGGTTGCAGGCAGGCTCTATCTTCATCTCCTCCCCACCCAGTCCCCCCTCTCTTTTTTCTCTCGCCCCAATCCCGCTAATCTCCGCTCGCTGCGCTCCGATACTCCAGAGACACAACGCAGGCTACATAACTATGAATTTGGAGTTCTTTTTAAAATTTAGATGATATACTGGTATTTAAATATTCTACAGAGCCCAGTAGCCTAATTAAGCTCATCAGGATTAAGGGTAATTTTTTTTAGTTCTAATCAAAATATTGCTTACATTGGAGGTTTAAAAACTGATATAGCTTTTGCATTTAGCCGAGTCTAACGAGTATGAGGGGTTACTTCAAGATCCTTTGCACTCATTTAAGCCTTTAAGATACTCTTTAGCTCTTTCGTCTTCTTCCAGATACAATGTTACATGTAGGTGATTCGCTTTTCTTTTGTTTTGCTTTTAGCTGAGCCTCAGCTGTGATATTTACTCTGTAAAAGTCGGTTCGGTTGACACAGTTTGCTTCAAAGTATGAGTGGAGCCGAAAAGTACATCTGATCATCTATAAACAATATACTTTTGGGGTTTTAGCTTTCTTACTTCCCCTGAGTTGCTGCAGTTTTCATAAAAGAATGCAGAGTCAACACAAACTTTGTCTGTATAATATAGTTTCGTCTGTGTTGTCGTCCATGTAATTTTATTTCAAACTCTGATTTTCTTAGCAGTGCGCATGTGCAAATAAAATTAAGAGACTGGAAACAAATTAGCATAAGGAGAGGGACTGGGTTCGACAATAAGTCACTTATGGAATAAACGGTGGGTTCAAATCAACAAACGCTTCAGTGGCGCAGTGCGTTAATCATCGAGTATTATCGATACCTACCAGGCGTTCCTCGTGATCCTGTTTCAAGTTAAGCCTGACTGGGTGAGGATGGGTGACCGTCAAGGTAAGTGGTACAGTAAGGTGTGTCAGGGGGGTTAAGGAAAAAAGGGGGATGGGAAGGGAAGGGTAGAAAGTAGAGGGGATGGGTGGGTTGACAAAAATATTTTGTACGGGAGGGGTGGGTGATTTTCCCCCTTTTATTAACCCCCCCCCAAAAAAAAATCCCTTTTAGAACCTTGAAAAATAAATCAGAGTTTAAAAAAAATGAACTGGTTTAAAAAAAATTAACCAGTTTGAAAATTTTAAACCACCAAAAAGTTAACCACAACATATACACACCTATTTCAACAAAGGTTGTCTGGGTCAAACAACAAGCGACATTCCCAGACCAAAATGGATTGTGGTTATAACTATCCAGCTGTGCAAAATGGATGGACTACAGTGTAATTCAGAAAATCGATTCACAAGGAGACCATTATTTAATATTCATCTTAAAGTGTTAACTCGAAAAACAAATGAATTCATCAGTCTTTCAGCTACAACCACAATCAACTTCATTCTGGGAATGTTGCTAAATATTGTTTTCCATTCCACAACCTTTTTGAAAAAGCTGTAAGAATGAGCAGCAACAGGCACAAACTAGAAATGGCTTGATGGCTTATATATTGCTGATCTAGGCTTTTGCACATTATACTAATAAGTCTTGTGTTTCCTTTGCTAAAATGCTAAAGCTCAAAATTTTACCAAAATGCTCGTACAAGCTGGTTGCTAAAATGCTTGGAAATGTACTCTCTTCAAAACCAGGCTCGAAATTATGACATTTCTTCCAGTTTATATCGTTAACAACACAATAATGTAATATGTAAGCAAAATGGTGACAGCCCTCACAGCTGATGACACACAATGCAGAAACTGCTGACCAGTGACCCTTTCCCAGGCCCTCTAAATTTCTCACGAAAGTTTTCTTAATTCAGTCAAATATCAAAATCAAACCAATTGGTTCAAAAGCATTTCATTACATGTATGTACTTTAACAATGCTGCCAAATGTCATTATTTTTATAACTATGGAAGATTTACTAACCTTTTTCCTGCGAACCAATGGACTGCTTACACATGACTTCAAGTCCTCTCTCTCTGTTTCAAATATCACCTCTGGTACAGTCATGTATGTTGAATCACCAATGTAGGAAACTGGTACGTCATCAATGTCCTCTTCCTCCTCGTCAGTACTATCTTTGTTCACTGCTACCTCATCTGAACTCTCACCAAATGACAGTGTTAGTAATTGGTTGCCGATGGTGACATCATAGCTCCCTGAATGACCTCCAGATTCACTGTCATCTGAATCCTCTTCTACACTGTCGTCATCTACATTTACTTCTCCATTTTGGATTTTGGCCCATCCATCTTTGAACTGCTCTGGGACATCAATAACAGAGACTATCACATCATCCTTGGCTGACTCTGGCATATCAATGATGGACACTGGAGTCGGTGATGCTGGGGACTCTGGGAAATCAATGGCCGAGACTTCAACATCATTAGTCATAGCACTTGAGCTGCCTATGTCTGAGATGGGTACATCAATTGGCGTCACTGGGATAGGTTTCTCTTTCCTAATATCTTGCTTTGGTTTTAACTTTGGTAGTTTTTTGTCATTGTTGTTCATTAAGAATGAATTATCAAAATACTGTTTCCGTTTAGGCCCTGATGGATATGGGTCGGTATCAGCATTTATCACTAGTGTCATCTTACCAGTTATCTTCTGTTCAATTGTTTTATGTTGCACAGAGCGCAAATTAGTTGTAGAGCCTTTGAATGAGTACATTGTAGGTTCTACATTCTTATCTTTCTGCTCACCTTTCACTGGCTTAAATTTCGGTTCACGAGAGTTTTTCTTTTCATCTTTATTTTTTAGCCATGGAAAGATCATAGAAGTTCCACTGCTTTTTGTCTCTTCACTATGTTTGCTTTTCTCAACTTTGACTTTCTCTTTCTTTACCTCAACCTTCTCATCATCTCTTAACTTCACTACTGTGTTCTTCTTGTTGTCCACTTTCTTCGCTATCTTTTTTTTGTCCTTTTTGCTGCTTTTCAATATACTTGAGCCAAATAAGGCAGAGAGCTTGTGCACCGAGCCTTGTGGTGGTTCGACATCAATCATTTTTTGCTCTGAGGGACCTTCTTGTAACACACTGTCTAAAACAACATTGCATTCTTGAAATTCCCCATTTTGGATGGGATACTGAACAGCAGCTGTTGCATGCTCATTCAACTCTTTCCTTTCACGTGGTATCAGAATTACTCTTCTTTCACTCTCAGCCATAACATTGTTTGCTTGTTTAGTAGGTGGCTCTTTAAAGCTTGTCACTTCTATTTTGCTAGGGATATTTTCGTCTTCTTTGTTCTCTTTATTAATAGTCATAACTTTCTTCTGAAGTGGTGTATTGATTTCACTGTCTTTTATAGTGTGTTGTGGTGGTTCATTAATGGGCATTGCACGATATTGCACTTGAGTTGACTCCATGGTGTCATGGTTAATGGGACTTTCTTGTTTTCGCTCAACAGTAAAAGAATCTGCCTCAACTTCAGACCAAGCGGTAGCTCTCACCTTTGTTGGTTCTCCTTCCTTCTGTACAGCCACCGGTGAAACACCCCTTGCTGCTAATACCCCATCCTCACTCCACAGATCATCCATGTCATTATCTTCTTCATCGTCTTCTGTATGACCTTCCGAGTGTGACACCTGTCGTAACAACTCATGCACTCTACGCTCAATTCCATATGAGATGCTTGCTCTGTGGCGGAACTGCAATAGGGGTTCTGGTCCATGTTCTTCTCTGATTTCATGTAGAGACATTGACCTAAGTCTCAGTGGGCTGCCAAGCTTATGGTCAGACGTAAGTCCCAGTTCCCCATGGTCATCATCGTCAATGCTTCTTGATGCAGACATTAACAGTACATCTGCTGACCACCGCTTGTTTAAGGGTGGTGCGCTCCTGGGGTGACTCCTCAACACAACAGGTGGCTCAGAATCATCTGATGATGCAGTTGACAGATTCTCAACAGAGCAGCTTCTGTGGCGAAATTTCCCAACTGGTCCAAATCTATTCCTAAGTGCATTAACATGTACTTCGGAGGAAGATTCAGTGTGTTCTTTACTCTGCGTGTGCTCATTATCATGAAAGCCTCTTTGGGTTGAATCATTATCTTTTAAGGATAGTATAAAAACCTCTGGCATTTCACCTTTGTTTGACTCAGGTGGGATATCTTTAACAGGTGCAAGTGGCTCCTGCTGCTTCTTAGAACTCCTAAACTCAAATTCAAGATCCTCTCTGCTTTCTCTATGTTCAGAATCAGTCTGTCTCAGGGAAATTTGTTCATTATCTTTTGATATTGATTCGGTATTCGTTTGTATCTGTTCAATGGAAGTTCCAGCCCTGTAACGCTTAGCATCAAATGTACTTGACTTGTAAGGCTTTGGGGAAAACTTAGTAGAGGCAGACACTGCTTTAACATGGTCATATCGTTCGCGTTCTCCAGCAGAGTAAAAAGCCGAATTAAGTAATGACACCTCTCCTTTCTCATCTCTGTCGTTGTCCTGATTCTCTGCTGCAGAGCTAGGGTCAGGATATCTCCGTTTCGAATTTGATTCCTCGAAAATTCTCCTCAATTCAGATGGCGGTCTAACATGTTCATAAGCAACTTTAACATCAGGATCGGGGATTGAATTGGCATAATTTTGAGTACAACCACTGGAATTTTCAAATTGCTTAATATTTATCGATTTCTCAGTTCCGTGTTTGTTTTGTCTTTGTTGTTCGGCGGGCGGACGCAACGGAGGTTTACCGATAGTTACAGCGGAATGTTCAACACTTTCACTGAATCCATTTTGCGAACTACCTCGACTGTTTGTTGATCCTTTGGAAGAAACTGAACCGGTGTTTCGCCCAGAAACGGCGTCCGAATGGTTGCTATGAGCTTGCACAGACGAAGGAGAGCCTTTCCCGGTCACCGTTCCGCTAAATAAATTACTGTGGTTTTTTCCACTGGGTGAATTTTCTCTCGTTCTCTCAGCGCCTCCAATTTGAGCTTCTTTTCTCTTGGATAAAATATTTCGCTTCCATTCAGGAACTGAAGCAATTCGCTCACTATCCTCCTGGAATTTAGTTTGCTGTTCGCGCTCCTTTTTTCGTTTCTTCTCAATCAATGCTTGCTTCCAAGCGGGCAAAACCGTTGTCATTATGGCAAATTTACAAGAAACTCGGCCAAAGTTCCGGTGGAACAGGAAAGCTACAGGAGTACAGCGCTAGAACTCAGAAATCATACTAGTTCACTGACCGAAATACACTGACCAATGATGGACCAATCGGCAGAATCAAGTAGCAGTTTACCTTCAGTCACAGTCTTCCATGGCCACTATAAGTATAATGCTTTGCCGAAACAACTACTACGTTTTGAATATCATAAGAATCTGATATCTCGCCGGGCATAAATACTTTTCATCTGACGAAAACCCCACGAAGTAGACTCGGGTGTACTACGATTTCCCGAACAGCTTCCGAGCGGCTCAACGACTCTCGGGGAATCTTCGTGATCTCATCATCTGATTTTTTAAACTGAGTGAGGTAATTATGATCCATGCGGAATACATTATTTATCGCGACACTGTCTGATTTGCAGCAAAAAAATAAATACTCAAAATGTTTAATCTCATGAACACTTTGTGGTGGTTCTAAAATTTTTAATGAACTTAATTTCTCAACTCAAACAACACTAACTACTACAAACTCAAAATAGTTAAGTTTGTTTTAAATATTGTTCGTTCCGATTTGCAAGAATGATTTCCATTCAAAGATTACAGAATAATTAATTCAAACAAAGGGATAGATTTGAATACTTCTTTGATGATTAAGTGTATGGATTTAGCCGTCTGCTATTTAATAAGTGTCAATCAACTTTACCTCGGGGATTATCAGCCTTTATCGAGTTGTGTTCTTTCTTCGATAAATTCAACGTTTCGTTTTCCTCAAGCCGCCCTGATAGTTTTATCGTCATAGTTTTATCGTCCTAATGGCTGTACTCAAAAATAACTTTCGCTCCGCATTGCTGAGAACGCTTTGAACCTCGAAAATTCTTACAGATGCATCATAACATCGTCATTGACACTTCGAGAGTTTTCGCCAAGTCTCTATAAAGTGTTTAAGAAAAGTGTTGCTGTGAAAAGCACGCGCTGAAATTCATATAAACACAAGAATTTCAGGGTTTGGCACAGTTATGCTAGCATTAGTTTTAGTATTTTGGCAAGGAAAAAAACATTTAGAACAATGCTAGCAGAAAAAGCAATGATTAATCTCGTACCCATATCCCACCCCATTCGCTATTATCGCACTTCGGCCATCTTGGATTGAAAGCGAGGCTTCCGGGTTGCGGTTACGTAGCGCTTACTATTTGCTCTGCCACTTCTGTAATTCCAATTGTACAAATAATAGCCAGAAAAGAAGATCTAGGGATTCTTTTCACATATTTGATTCCAATAAACAGCTCAGAAAGCGATGGAGTTTGAAAATACGCGGAGATGTCGACCCCACACTTCAGTCTGTTCAGACTTCGATACATATCCAGAGGCACCAGAGGTAGAGTGAGGAAAAATGGGAGATCTGGGTACGAGTTTAGGTGAAAGTTGCAAATAATTGAAAAACAAAATATACTAGTTATATCAGTTTCAGTTTGGTTTCAGAAAAGGCTACTCTACAGAACAAGCAATCCTTGAAACTACTGATCTTCTCAAAACTGCAATAGATAAGAAATCATTTACTTGTGGTGTTTTTCTTGACTTTTCAAAAGTGCGTGCGTCTCGGCCAGTTTATAATAGATTTATAACTGTCGTTCAATCTACTTTTTAAGCACAACTCACGAAAAGCATTTTGGCCACGGCACTCTTAAATTTGAGCCCGCGGGTCGATAAGTTTGGGTCCGACCACACAGCGGTCAAACGTCTGCGCGTGCGTATTACGGTCAGATTTCCCGCGCAAAATTACCTTAAAACGTATTACGGTGAAGTCTACCCCCAAAAGTTAAGAAAAATACGTGAAAGTTTAGCTTTTTATTTTCACAGTCGACGGGAAATTGAACAAACTTCAAACTGTGAGTTTACCCAAAATTTTCGTAATTTACCAAAGAAGTTCTCAAGGTTTGAAAGCGGGTTTGTGAAAAGTGACGGCCGCCGGCTCGCTTTGAATTTGTTTTGGAATAGGTTGTTGTTGCAAGACTTTTGACGCATGCGCAGACGTTTGACCGTGTAAATCAAGAGTGCCGGTCCCTAAATTATCGGCATTCTTTATTTTTGTCGTATAAATCAAGAGTGCCGGTCCCTAAATTATCGGCACTCTTTATTTTTGTAGTATAAATCAAGAGTGCCGGTCCCTAAATTATCGGCACTCTTTATTTTTGTAGTATAAATCAAGAGCGCCGGTCCCTAAATTATCGGCACTCTTTATTTTTGTCGTGTAAATCAAGAGCGCCGGGCCCTAAATTATCGGCACTCTTTATTTTTGTCGTATAAATCAAGAGCGCCGGTCCCTAAATTATCGGCACTCTTTATTTTTGTCGTATAAATCAAGAGTGCCGGTCCCTAAATTATCGGCACTCTTTATTTTTGTCGTGTAAATCAAGAGCGCCGGTCCCTAAATTATCGGCACTCTTTATTTTTGTCGTGTAAATCAAGAGCGCCGGTCCCTAAATTATCGGCACTCTTTATTTTTGTCGTGTAAATCAAGAGCGCCGGTCCCTAAATTATCGACCCGCGGGCTCAAATTTAAGAGTGCCGTGGCCCAAATACTTGTCATGTAAACCAGGCTTAAATCCCCTTGTTATTTGGAGAAATAAATTTATTAAAATATTCGCTCAGTTGTTCTCACAGCACAACTCCTTTACTTCGCCGGTAGGGTAGGGCTTTTCATGGCATGTGAACGAAGTGAAGATAATAGCAGTGACCAGTTGAGCACACTTATAGAACAAGCAATTCCAGTCACATCCGATTAGTTCAGTGGTTAAGCTCCGGTCTGTTGTGCCGGAGGTCGACGGTACAAATCCCGGCCAGACCAACATTCAGGGTCTTAAAATAATTGAGTAGAAGGTGCTGCATTTGTGAAACAATCTCGTTTACGAGCTGCACTTGGTTAGACCTTCAAGTCTTCTCGGATAAGGACGTTAAAACGTAGGCCCATCGAGTTTCAGTTTAATGAATCATATTAATGATATTGTTAGAAATTACAATGTTAAGCCGAAGCCAGAGGCTTATTTGGATGAAGAACCACCTCGTGGATATGCCACTGATTAATACCATTATTATTGCTGCCGCAGCGGGCGAGCCTGAAGCGAGCGAGCAAGGCAGCAGTTCTAATCTATAAGCGGGTCCAAATCTCGATTTTTTTTTTTACCACAATGCATCACTTCTATTGTCTTTTTTTACCACTGCTTTGCACGGATCTGATCGTCACGTGACATTACACGAGGTGGAATCTGCATTGTTTGAGCTAATACGTTCAACCGTTCTTTAATGCATTTCTGTGTATGCAATCCTTGTGTAATCATGAATTTGTTGAAGTGCAGACGTGTAGGCGAACTCTTTCTAACTCTGTGTGGACTATCAGTTTCCAAAGAGCAAGATCTCTCCTGTTACCAAGATGGTGAGCAGCAAATAATGTTCTTCTATTGGCTTCGATAAAGTCAAGCAGCCGGTTCAAAATACAATTAGCATTTACAATTACATTCTCAATTACAGTTGATTTCCGGTGTTTAAACTTCACCGGGGAGATCAGAACAGCAGTTTGTTGTGCCGGGAATCTTAAGAAAATGTCGGGAATTAGTAGGCTCGGGGAATTTACCGGGAGATCGTTGATATGTCGGGACAAAATGAAAATAAATCGCGACAACGTTTGAAATACACACCACAGCTCAAACAGGATTCAGTCGCACGATAGCCCCAAAACTACAAAATATATTCATCTAACACCTTGGCATTTTTATCACCCAGTAATCTATTTCCTACCAAAGTGCTACTGTAGGTTCTCTTCTAATACACTTCGGCTTAACTGAGCGGAGCAGCATTCGCTACCTGTTAGGTATACTAGTTACTCGGGCCGGGCCTGAAATGCGCCAGCAACCAATCAGATTACACAGGAGCCCATTGTTCGATCCCAACACGTGACAGGATCAACCAATCAGATTCGACACCCGCCCGATCTTGGTTACCAAGTCAGCGAGGAGCAACGGAGCGAAGATTCGTGGCCATTCTTTACCATTATTTTGCTGAAACCAAAGGTTTCTTCGAATGAAATACCAAGATGTTCAGTTATTCTAGGGCTGACAGGACTTTTAGGGGCTTTCAATGGAAAATTCTTACATTTACGAAAGGGATGTGGCGATCCAAGATTATCGTACACGGTACAGACTACAGTCCGCTACATGCAGTCTGGCCGGCCGGCCGGAGGAGTGATGGTTTGGTTTCGATGGTTTTGGTCTAATAATCCACGGACACGGAAAGAAAATGACTTCAATTCAAGAGTCGCAAAAGCTGGAAGTGAACAGTGATTGACCCTGCTTTGAACGCGAACGGAAATCAGAACTGGCGAGGTTCTAATTATGTGTTTACATGTGATATATCATTGTTATCATATGCGCACACAAATCTTGTTTAACTTCATTCGTGGGAAATATTTAAATTCATTTGTGGGAAAGCCTTCCAACAGGCTCAGGATATTGCAACTGGTGCCCTTGTCAGAGCCGACGAACACACAAGAGTGTTTCTTCGATGGATTTCAGTGGCAAGATGTTGAGTTTTCTAGAAGAACTTTGGATGGAAATGTCTCACATTTTACGAAAGGATTAGGGATTATAGGTGGCGCTCCTGATCGCATGTGGCCTGACGTTGTGAAATATTTGTACCGAAATGTAAGTAAAACAACAAAACTTACCAGTTTACATTGTTGTTATTTAATATTCGTTTCTGTTAAAAGTAATGGCATCAGCAGTAAATGACCCGATTCCTGTTGTTCTAGGCCAGCGTCGGCATCTCGGTGATAGAAAAAACGAGTGGATCGAAGCCGTTTATATTTTTGTCGTCACGCAGTTTTATGTTTGCCGACGATTGATACGATCGAACGGGCTTGAAACTCCGGCTAAACTGCACAGAAGACCTTGAAATTACCGTTCAATAAATCTACCTCAATTTATCCAAAAGAAAGTTTTGATTTATATCCCCGAAGAAGGAAATTTATTTTATTTTCTCTTCTTGCTGTTAACAATAGGAAATGGACAATCTGAAATGGACAATCTGAAATCTACAACGTGTACCGTCTCGTTTTTCCACAGGGAGCCCACACATAACGTTTGTATTTGATTTCATAAGGGATGTATGGAGATTAATTTAAAGTATCGAAGTATTGCAAAAACATGCATCTTTGAACATAAAATAAACGTTTATTTACCTTATCTGTTGTGTTTTGTCGTCCTGTTGGCTTAAAACCTCAAATCTTGGTGATTTGTAACGGTCCTGAGTTCGCTGTTCCCATGTATACTAATAGAGAGACAAGGGAGGAAACACGCTTTTCGACAGGTCAAAACATCGAGGCACTTTTCACCCGAAAAATCGCATTGCCCGGCCTTCCAAATCCAACACGAGGAAAGAGGTTAGATTTTCCCTTCTTCTCATACCGATCACGCGAACATCCATGTCCGTGGCCAAGCGCTAGGCGATAAAACGGGAATGAAAGTTTAGCTTTCCAAGCTGTTTTATGCGTAGCTGGTTTTCTGCGTGCAGGGGATCAACGGTCACGCTGACTGCTCCACTCTGATTGGTCGCGGCCTAACAATTGCCCTTTCAAAATCCATGCCGTGGATGGGAGGCACAGGAAAATAGCAACTCACTAGCCTCGGGTGAGTGTAAATTGCGCCAGGCTCATTGTTCCGATGAGCCAATGAAAGTTTGTTATGCTACGCCGGGTAAACCCCCGCTCGCGCGCGTAAAGTCGACTCCCGAGCAAGGTTCTGCCTTTGTTTGTACTTTGTAGACGTGATCGGAGTAGTGAAAATTTAGGCAAATGTGAGTACTGTGTTGGAGAGAAAAGCTACTACGAATTCGTTCAACATGGAAAGGTAAACTATGAGTTTTGAATAATTTATTTGTCATGTTGTTGTTGACTAAAATCAGTTAAATGTCAACTACATTGCTCTTGACCCAGGGTCAGGTCTGGATTGACGCCCGAACAAACCCAAATAATGGAGGCTACAGAAGCTGGTCATAATATTCTTGTTACCGGACAAGCAGGCACTGGGAAATCTTATTTGGTTCAAGCTCTCTATCGCTGTTTAGGAATAAAAGGGAAGAGAGTAGCCATTGTTTGCTCAAGTGGAATTGCCGCGACTGTGTATTCCGATACTTCAGTTTTAACGGCGCATGCGTTTTACGGTTTACGGACTGCTGATCTCCCTTGGAAATTGGTGGTAGAAAGAGCAGTGGCAAACAGTTTGGTAAAGGAGCGACTGATAGATGTGGACACTGTTATATGGGATGAAGTAAGCATGTCGAGCAGGAGAGTATTTGAGATAGCGAACAGCGTCCATTTGGCCCTCGCGCCTCGGTGCGAATCATCACACCTTTTCGGTGGAAAGCAAGTTATCTTGGTGGGAGACTTCCTTCAGTTACGTCCCGTTTCCAACTTATTCGACCTGGGAAGATTTGTGTTCGAGTCTCCACTCGTCGTTAAGGCGATTCCCCATCGTTTCGAGTTAACTACAATTCTGCGTCAAAGCGAAGAGGATAAGGCATTCATCGCGTGCTTAAAGGAAATTCGCTTGGGGAAGTGTGGACATGACTCTCTTGACTTGATCAATGGATTAGCTCGGGATCTACCAGATGATGTAAAAGACACCGCTGTTCATATTTTCTTTAAACGGCTGCCTGCTCAAATGTTCAATATGAACATTCTGTTTTCTTTACCAGGTGATGCACAAATATTTGAAGCCAGAGATGAGGGGGATACCCTAGGTATTCAGTGTCCATCAGATCGTATACTTCACCTAAAACCAGGGTGCAAAGTAATGTTGCTTTGGAACAAATCCGATAAATTAAGGAATGGCTCGACGGGGAGATATGTTTGTCGACGGGGAGATAGTGTAGTCGTAGCTTTTGATGGAGTAGGAGAAGTCCAAGTGAGGAGAGAAACATGGACAAAAGTCTCAAGAACTGGAGATGCTGTTGGCAGTCGAACCCAGATCCCCCTGGCGTTAATGTATGCTATTACCTGCCATAAATCACAAGGACTTACCCTGTCTTCAGCAGTTATCCACTGTTCTAAAGAGTTTGTAGCTGGACTGATGTATGTTGCAATGACCCGTGTGAAGTCTAGGAATCATCTTCAATTAATTGATTTTAAAACAAATCAATTGTTACCTCCAGTGTCAGAATGTTTAGAGGTCTGTGCCCAGCATACAGACATCTTAGAAGATGGTCTTGGATGCTGCCGTGACAAGAATCTCAGTTGTTCTGATTTAGAGATAGCAGATGGGTTTGAAACTCCAAATGATGGTGACGAGGGTTGTGACATCCTTGAAATAACAGCCAGCACAGATAATCTCGTGAAATCATACTTTGAAAGAGGTCAATCAGATGAGACAGCGATTGATTTGCAGACTGTTTTTATGTTAATGACTGATGATGTATCACATCACTTTTTCAAGAACCCTCCTTCAACATTCAATATCACATCAATTCTGGAAAAGTTCAAGGTAAGCGAACCCCAGTGTGAGTTTGCTGTTGCAAAAAAACAGATTGCTAAGTGACCTTATCAATACAGATTACCAGAAAGAAGTCCTTGGGAAGATTCTTTGGACTCGTGCATGTAACATTATCATTGAGGAAACATTGGAAAACCTAGATGAGATTAGGGTTACCACTACTGAATGGAGTAATGATACCCGTGAACTGTATATGCTGATCACACGATCACCAGCATACCAGAGAGATCTAGAAATGTTTTTTGATGTAAAGCTTTTGAACAAGGTACAGTCAGCAACTGGAGCTTCCCTGATGTTGGAAGTCTACAAGGAAGTAGCCAAGTGTGTTGCAGAAAACGTACAGAGAGCAACAAACAGCGAATGTCCTACCTTCAATGTAAGAAGTATGCCAGTTGAAGGCCTTGGGAAAATACGCCATATCGGTGCTTGGGCAGTTCGTAAGGTGGTGATGGATCAGCAGAGGTATGTTCGAGCCAATATGGGGACCAAAAACAAGAGAACTCATCAATCAGTAATGGAATACTATGAAATTGGTTCTCTGTTAGAGGAGCAGTTGATTGCCAATTATGAAACTCTGTCAGCTAGTACGAAGTATCCTAAAACATTGTGTGTTACAGAAGATCGTCAGTTTCGAAATAGGGGCCTCTCCCACATTGAAGACCACGTCTATGAATTCTTCCTTGAAGTCGAGGTTGTACGTGTAAGCTGCTTGAATGACCAGAAGCTTTCATTGTTTGGTGAGGAGCTTATAATCCAGGCAGAGTCTGTCATGAAGCAGGATCCAATACTGCAACAGAAGTGGGTGAATTGCTTTCCTCAAGAAGTGACCCAAATCAAATCTGTGAGTGAGTTAATATTTAAACAAAAATAAATAAATATACATTGTACTATTTGTAAAGTGTAACATTTGACTAACACTAAACAATGATACAATTTGGCAGCATTGTGATTTATGGAGGATGGATCAAACTCATACATTTTTGGTCATAGAACTTCAAGTATAATTTTTAAAGAATTTTTAAAATATTTGATAGTGCAAAATTATGCTTGTATAATATATATGTAAATGCATGGTCTTCTGAGACTGTATGAGTTTGATCGCCTACTTACGTAATTATTTTGTAAGAGTATAAATAATGTGTGTTGTTATTGTTGTTGTTGTAGAACTATCGCGAAACCACCACGTTTTATCATTGCGTTAGTTTGAAATGTTATACCTGCTTTTTAAAAAGAAAGAGGTATTTTTTTAGAAAAAAAAGTCTAGATTAAGTTAAACATGCTTGCTAGTTAAGAGGTTCGAACCTCAAGAATGTATTTGAAGGTGACATAAAAACAATAGTAATTTCATTGAGGTGTGAATTATGTGTTTATACATGTACATGTATGCAAACCATGCAGCTTCATCTCCAGTACATGTATCCCCTTCTACATCCCTGCTGTAAGCTAGTTTGAAAATACTAACTGTTCTCTGACCAAATCTATTTTCATTTTATCATTCTTTAATAAGGACTTGATAATAAAGGCATTTGATGCAGTAATAATGAAGTATATCATGGTAGGAGCTGGACAATACATGCGGGATTATCGGAGAGCCCACAGGTACATGTACATTATGATGAAGCACATACTATAACATGAGTTACTTCATATACAATGGACAAAGAAAGTTTATGCATGTATATAATCATAGTTTCTTGCTAAGCCTAACAATGATATGTGCTGTGCAAATAAACTGGATAAATTATTCTTTATTTTACATTTAAGTGACACTGCAATCAAACATAATTTTACATGGTTGAAAAAGGTACATGTAATTAACGTTTTTCTTTCAAAAAATGAATACTGGTAAATTTACAAATAATACATATATGGCCAGTTGGTTAATATCAGTGAGAGCCCTTGCTAATGAATGGTATTATATATGTACAGTACATGTATACATAATATGTATAATTATTAAAATTAAATAATTCCCTGTCCTAAATTGAGTGGCTATTTTAATTTAATTTGCTCTACAGTGTATCAATTAGTAGAGATTATACTTGACCAAAATTATTGGAAAATCTTTGTTTTAGGCACTTTGATTGACTGACATGCTAATAGCTAGATACTGATAAATAAGTATAATGGCCTTTATTATAATAAACTACATTCAGATTGAAGAAGACTGCAGAACATCGAAAAATCGTACTACAGCGAAAGCAGGCAATGGAAGAGAGAAAGGCATCTGTACCTTTCAATGAGATTGAGGCAGACACATCTCCTGGCAAATTAACCAGCCATGTGAAACTGCGACAGTATGCAGAGAAATTTGGGGAGAGAGGTTTTGTCAAGGTATACAGCAAGGTCCAATTGCAGTCTCTAAATAGGGCTTATGGGCTGGAAGTGACTGCCAGGGTAACAAAGACCAAGCTAGTCCAAGGTCTATTACCATTGCTAGAAGCTATTGATAAAATGCCCTGGCCCTACTACACCAATGTGCTGCAGTCTCAAGTCAACCTTGATGAAGCAAATAACATAGTCACCATGATAATCTCTAGAGCCAAATAATTGATGTCATTATCAAGGTACAATAATTGTATTAGCTAATATAATAATACTCCAAATGTCAGAACTGTCACTCTTATATTACATGCATATGTTTTTTCGTGTGTCAGTCTTAATTGTTAACATGACTGTACAGTTAACATGTATAGTAGACTAAAGGGGAACAATTTACTCTCTAACATAACAACATTGGTATTTCTCTTCCATATCAAAGCTGGGTAACATTTTTGTTGGTTTAATTGTTCTAATTAATGTACATGTAATTAATTATGAGCTGGGTTCAATATAATTGAGAGTGCATTCCCCTTTACTAGTATACTATATACATGTCCTGACCTATCGTCTTCAAACGTTTTTGATAGAGGATGGGAAAGATTTAAGTTAACTTGATTTTGGATGCCGTTGAACATTTCTAAGGTTTATATGTCTATATATATATCTTCTTAAAATCATATTTTTTCACTAAAATTAAGCTTCGTCATCCTTCATCAAAATTGTCTCACATAATTTTCCAGTATTCCTGGAAACCATTGTATACGTAAGTCCTAATTATAATGTGAGTCATTATTTTTGTCTTCCATCATGTCACAGTTAGTTATTTGGGGGTTGCGCAGTGACCCTTGAACTATGTTGATTCAACACAACTGTATCACTGTGTTTTCCTTTTAATGCCAGCTCTTCCTGCATTACTTTTTCTACTTATTGTAGTCTGTCCATAACGAATAGAGTTTTGTGCAGACTCCTGCAAATGATAGGTTGGGTGATTGTTTTGGCCATTGCAAGCCCTGACTTGGCAGAAATGGTTTTCAACACAGTCTTGATTAATAATAGCAGGTTTAATTACACATTGAGAATACCTTTTGAATTTAATGGCAATAATAGATTGAAATCCAAGAATCATTGACTGTAAATCAAACCGCAATTTATTGGTTAGAAACTTTTTGGATGAGTCATTGCCTGTTTCTGCTTTCCATTGATTTAAAAAGGACAGGAAGTTTTGTAGTTCAATAAGTCGGTGGTCACTTAAGCTTTTGATAGTTTGTCTGTCATTGAACAGTTGGATTGCATTTGAGCTGTGAGTCAGTAGCTCAATTGTAGAATCAAGGCAACTACCGTCTTGGCCCTTGCTATTGAGGTGTCCTTTGTATGCCTATCGTGATAAATAATAGCAACAATTATATATGATTTTGTTACAATATGATTTATTTGAAAGTTTACGTAATTCATTGTAGGAGTTTGTTTCCATTAATCACATTCCAATGATGTTTATATTTATAGGTCATTGTCTAATATAATTATTGGCTTTCTGTTTATTTTTTGCATATTATGCAATTTTATTTACAGACTTTTTATCACTGTACGTACCTTCATAAGTGCAAGCATGTTCCTGTCCAAGACATCTTCTGCAAGATGGTTGCGCATCTTGGATGCAGGATCCAGCAGGAAATGCTCCATAGTGAGCTTGTGGTGGAGTGACATAGAGAATTCACCTTGATCAAAATGATATGCACTTGAGAACTGATCCCAGGTAATTGACTTCCCTTTGAAGGTCAGACACCGGGTGCCAGAACCATCTATGGAACTCTTCAATATGTTGTTGCGTATCTTTTTGAAGTCATGCTATATGAAGTGTAAAATTAGAATTAATGTTTGTTAAAGTTTTTATAACCTGTCACAGCCATGCACTTTGAGAATTTTGTCTCAACAGGTTAATATATATATAAAAGGGGAAATAGAGTTCAAGAAAAGTTTCATTTCTCACCTGTAACAATTAAGCTACATGTAACTTAGAAGGAATAATGCCAGTTAACTTGTGGCTGCAATGCTCTTTCTTTAACAAAATATTGAACTATATTTTGTAATTTAAAAAAATTAATCCAAGTTTACCATCATTTCTTTTAAGTATTGAGACATGAACCTTTTATGAAACTCTCTTTCAACTTTATACATGTTTCATTTCTTACTTTTGAGTCCATAATGAAAACTAAAGGGTCACCAGTGTACATGTTAAGTGCTGTGAAATTATTTTGTATGGCCTCGTCTTCTCCTTTGAAGTGTAGCCTGATGAACTGACGATTTACTTCAGCACCATCAAGAATGCACCAGTATATCCTGATTAAGTGGGGAAAATGTTTCAAAAAATTATTTTTTAACCCTCAGTAATTATTAATA
This sequence comes from Actinernus sp. WN-2022, assembly GCA_030867875.1. NCBI lineage: Eukaryota > Metazoa > Cnidaria > Anthozoa > Actiniaria > Actinernidae > Actinernus > Actinernus sp. WN-2022. The sequence continues at coordinate 33,886,658 of JAOWCC010000936.1, read as the reverse complement.
GTGCTAAAATTACCAAAATATATATGCCAACTAGCTTTATATAAACACAAATATATATGCCAGCTAAAAAGCTTTCAACAGCCATGTCCAGATAAATCTTACGTGTAACTGCAAAACAGGCCCTTCGTGTAACTGCAAATTAAAGATGTGAGCATGCACTGTTATTTAATCTGTAATCGATCATGATCAATTTTATGAGCAAATTGAGAATTTGAATGAAGAGCCTTAGCTGCAGAAGGGAAAGAAGTGCATGCCCCCTTTTTTCCATTTCTGTGCATCTAAAATTTCCTTTGGACTAGCTGAAACACCCTAGCTGATGTAAACCCCTATGAAGCTGAAATATAATTATATAGAAACCTTAATTATTATTAATCAACTAATTTTATCTGCATATATATATCTGGTACTGAGATAAAATTTAGTTACATGAATATACAATCTTTGAACATCCAGATGATGTGGACATAAATTACTGATAAAAGTATCAATTACTAATATATACTATATACTCACATGAATCCATATTCAAGCATTCTCCTTCCCAGAACACGAAGAACAGGTCAGTTGGTGTACATTCACCTGATGGAAATTGAGCTATGGGGAACCTGAATCCACAATCGCTTATGAAAATAAATTGCAGCACATGAGATGCAAGTTTTGGCTCACTGCTTTTACCTGAAATGGAGGAAACATGAACAAAATTATTTAGTCATTTAACATTAAAATATCAATTACGTTGTATATTAAAATGCATGCATTTGACCATTATTTGGGTTAATTTTAATCACAATTTAGCACGTATGTAGGATATAGTTTAAATGTGTAATGGCTTAATTAGTACATATATACTTTGGTACAAATTAGTGGAAGTAAATTATATACCTACCTTTTAATTAAGTATTAATAAAGTAAATGAACTGCATGGTAATTACCTGCCAACTTTTCAAAGGCTTCGTGAATCTCCCCCAAATCTACGAATCCAACAAGCTTGTGCTTGCCATCCTTGATTACCATCTCAATGTCTTCCTGCAATTAACAACAGTTTTATTTAAAGTGGTTAAAGTCAAATTTGCATGAGTCTTAAATTAATGTTTTACCCAGCATGAGCTAATTAATTAAGTAGCTGTATTGTGGATTAATGTGTTCTTCCTTTCATTTTTGTCAGTTCCATGCAGTTAGTGCATTTCTCCCTAACTTATTATTAGTTTGACTTCCGTGAGAGAATTTGGTTCTATACGTACAGTGTGTACATGCCATTTAGGGTCCATTTGGAATCAAGTATAATTTTAAAAGGGAATAGGTCAGGGTGAGAGGACTTCTGTTTTATACTGCAAACTAAGGGGTGGATTTAGGGAGGAGATTGATTGTGTGGCTACCGGCCACCACCCTTTTGGGCTGGTTGGACTGGCCAAATTACAGAAGAATTTTACAGAGACAATGCATTTTCTTAGACAAAAAAAAAATCCTAAATGTTAATTAACAAACAGAAAATCTATGAAAGCCAAAAATTCTGGATCTGCGCCTGAAACAGTAACTCAATACAGTAACTCAATAGTTGTTATTAAATTATGGTAAATGTACAATATTTACTTAAAGATTATGTGTGCAGATTTCATTGGCTGTTGAGCGTGCTTGATTTTGTTATAATGCACACTCAAGCATTTATTTCTGCGTATATAGAATTTGTTATTATAAAACAAATAAAAAGATGGTTCTCCTACATGTGTCATAACTATTAATAACAAAATAATGCAGCTTGTGCATCCACAGTTTTTCAAGGCCTCAAGCATGCATAATGTTTTTATGGCATATATGATGAAGAACCATCTTTCATTATTTTGTTTTTTAACATAAAAATTCTATATAATTACTGAGTGTGCAAAAATGAATAACAAAGAAAAACCATGTCAAATGAAATTTATAATAATAATTAATGGCTCCAAGTTGAGGTTCGGATAGAATTTGTTTCGAAGCATTTACTTCATTTTTGTTGACACCCATATCATCTCCCCTTTCTTAGCTTGGAGCTATTATTTTATATGCATGTGAAACAAATGCATAGAAGATCTATTATTGAAATAATATTATTATAGTGAATTAATTGATGAGTAATTATAAATTATACTGTAAACTGTATGGCCAGTGTAATAAATTAGACAACTATATATATACATGTATATTTGTATTGGCTATAATTGTAATACCAGCTATTGTAAAAAGCATCTAATATAGAATAATGTTAATGACTATGTAACTAACCTGTACTTTCATTTCATCTAAAACAAAAGCCACCCATGTAGTCTTGTGGTTTCAAATCATTGGACTTTGCTTCATTTAGGCACCATTTCAAAATATTCTCAATCCCACCCTGGCTTCTGTGTGGTTTTTGTTTTTGTGGTAGCTATAAAATAATTTAATATTGAGGTGTTTTAGTGTAGATTTGGAGGGATTAGTACTTAATATTATACTCAAATTATAATCACCTGTCTCTGGAAACTTCTAAGGCCAGTATACTACTATTACTGTAAGTTATCTGTTATTGGAACTATTGAAACATAATTTGACTCCCATACAGATTATTATGTATGCATTATATTTAACATGATCACACCTCTCCTAGACATTTGAGCATCTGAATTTCTGTTAGTTATAGACTCAATTTCAATTGAGCCATTTTCTTTTATTTTCTCCACAACTTCATTTTTTTAGAATATTGTACATGTATGCATTCACAGAACACTTGGAAAATAGTTCAAAATTGTTAATAAATAAATATCAGAAATTTTCAACTTGCAGGATTAAAACAATAATTTATTGCATTCGGAAATTGATGTTTAGATTTGATTGATACATAACCTTAACTGAAACTGACAAATTAAAGTCAGGAGGAACCTTTCAATTCACTTCAGTGCCAGCTAATCACTGACATTAATTAGCAATTGTATGGTATAAAATTAGAATGCAGTTACCGAATTGTCCTATTGCTTGGCAAATAAATAAACTTTCTGAGCGGATCTAAGGCATGCGGGTTCTTGCTATATAGCTCCACACATAATCGTATAATCCTGCATAGAAAGAAAGAAAGAAAGTTAGTAGTAAGTTTTAACCCAGAAAGTTTAAAATATATCAATCCACCCCAAAAAAAGTGAACATATCTAATGGAAAATTCAGTATTATTACCATTTATTTCCTCAATTGCATAATCCCTCGTGAAATTTTACATGTATTAACAAAGCACTTAAGTGATTGTTTTTTTATTTAAAGTTCATTTACCTATGCATTATTTGTTTATTATATAATTTATACCATTCATTGCATTTTGCACTGTGGCATTAAGTTACATGTGGTATTCACCTTTTATCTGCATGCTCATTTGGGCCTACATTGGTCATTATGGAGTATCAGATTAGATGTAGATGAATCACCCCAGCCCCTTGAGCAAGTGAATAACAAGGTTCAAACCAGCCTCCAACCTGGTCAGTCCATGCAGACTGTGGCACCATCGACACCTTAGATTTCAAAGTTGGTTAAGCTGCTGGGACCCCTGATCGTTTTTTCTTAGAGTACACCCTTGAATAACGATAATGACTGTGTAATGTGACTGTCCCATAATATGTACAACAGATCAATATACCCTTTATTAAGATCCACCCCCCCCCCCCCCACACACACACACACACACATCCTCTTTGCAAAGAAAAATTTAAGCACTTTAAGGAAATGATTGGAACACATGTTCATTTTTTTTCCCTGTCAAAAAAAATACCAAGAGTTTCGAGCAGTCAATGATTGAGAGATTTCAAGAGAGGTTGGACCCTCCTCACCCCCGAGATACAAGCTTGTTGCATTTTTGGATGCAACCATTGGAAACTTATGTCTCTATCAATTCCAAGCCCGCCCATCCCACCCCCCCCCCCCCCCCCCCCCCCAACCCCACAACAGGCAAGATGGGGCATTTGACAATCAATCTATCCCTGG